>JAQMYL010000020.1:18577469-18589969 GCA_030014365.1 Clarias pachynema
AGCATGGGAGGTCAAAGGCATCACCCCCCCCCCCCACACACACACACACACACACGCATACACACACTTCCCTCCCAGTGACACCAAAACCAAGATAACCTGTAATGCGTCCCAATACAATCCTAACATGATCATTTGGTTTTCATATTATAATCAAGATATAGAAGTTTTGATAATTATCCTTCATTCTTATGGCGCCCCCTGGTGGCTCGGTGGATCTAAAAACTTACTCAGCTAGAAACAATAAAAATTATACAGTATATAAGTATTATTAAATTAGTGCTTCATACTCATCATGAACAAAAGGTTGCTGATGAAGAGCTTTTCGTCTGAGTGATTTTATGACACACAGCGCGGTAACGTACCCGCTGCTGCAGGCATTCGTCTTTCAGCATTCCTGTCCTACGCTGCGATGGTAATAAGCGCATCTCTAAATGTGCCAGTGTGCCTCAGGATCACTTAAAACAAACCCCTTTCCAGAGAGAGAGAGAGCGAGAGAGCACGATATGACTGAGCATCGAGGGCACTCAGGAAAAAAACGACAGCCATTCAAAAGGCTCTTCACGCAGGTCTTTAGGCTGCTGCGGAGATTCAGAAAAATAACAAGTGTTTTATTTGCCCCTCTTCCGTATACACTGCATTCACACAGCACTCACACAACACTCACACAGCACTCTCGTTCCTGCATTTTACACTCTTTTTTTTAATGCGCAGTGTTTGCTGTGGAGTCAAGTCCGTAATTATTAGTATTAGTGCTGAAACGTATGGCGACCCCATACAGTTATACAGAATATAACACTGCTTTAAGTGCACCAAATTTAATTACATTTCAACACACACACACACACACAGACAAGGTTTGCCATGTTTTTGGGAAGACTCTATGGTTGCATCTGTAGTGATGAATAATAAAGCACCTAATGATGATCATGAATCTACTTTTCGAGCTGTGTGGTTCCTGAAGAACAGATGCTTTACTTTCATCTTCTCAGCTACTTACTTGCTTACTAACTTTCTTTTTTTGCTTACTTATTACTAGTTTATTTTTTAATTATATTTACATATTTACTTACAGTGCCTACTGCAAAAGTATTCACACCCCTTGAACTTTTCCACATTTTGTCACGTTACACCTACAAACTTAAATGTATTTTATTGGGATTTTATGCGACAGACCAACATAAAGTGGCACATTATTGTGAAGTGGAATGAAAATAAATATTGATCATTGTGAGTAGAAGTCCTGTTTGTTGTTCCACTTGGTTGTCGCAGGAATTCTTATGGTTTTCTTCTTTCCTCTCTTCCTTAAAGGCTAGATTTGTGGAGTGAGCGACTAATAGTTGTCCTGTGGACAGATTCTCCCGCCTGAGCAGCTCCACCAGAGTTACGTACCAGAACAGCTGTATTTATACTGAGATTAAATTACACACAGGTGGACTCAACTTACTAATGAGGTGACTTCTGAAGGCAGTGCCACTTTGTGTTGGTCCATCACATAAAACCTCAATAAAATACATTTACGTTTGTGGCTGTAGTGTGAAAAAATGTGGAAAAATTCAAGGGGTGTGAATACTTTTGCAAGGCACTGTACTTACTTTTATCTGACTAACTAACTTTCTTTTACTTACTTACTTAGTTACTTATTTTGTTATTTACATACTTACCTTTACTTCTTCCCTTTAATTATTTTTTACTATTTTACTTACTTACTTACTTACTTACTTACTGACTGTTACTAATTTACTTTTATCTGCTTATTTTTACTTATTTTACTTAATTATTTACTTATTTTTTATTTTCTTATAACTTTTAATTTACTTTTACCTACTATTATTTACTTCCTTACTTTTAGTTTTTTTTTACTTTAACTTAAATACTTTCACTTACTTGATTCTTAACTTTTATTTATGTAGTTAGTTACTTATCTGTGTATAAGGAATATATTTTATGGTGCTAATAATTATAAGAAATACAGTTATGTATTATTATTAGCTGTAGTATTAGTAGTAACAGTACTCGTATTAGATTGTTGATGATGGTGGTGATGGTAAAGATGGTGGTGATGGTGATGGTGGTGATGGTGATGGTGGTGATGGTGTTGGTGATGGTGATGGTGGTGGTGGTGATGGTGGTGGTGATGGTGGTGATGGTGATGGTGGTGGTGGTGATGGTGTTGGTGATGGTGGAGATGGTGATGATGGTGGTGATGGTGGTGGTGATGATGGTGGTGATGGTGGTGATGGTGATGGTGATGGTGTTGGTGGTGTTGGTGATGGTGGTGGTGTTGTTGTTGGTGGTGGTGGTGGTGATGGTGATGGTGATGGTGTTGGTGATGGTGGTGATGGTGGTGGTGATGGTGATGGTGGTGAAGGTGGTGATGGTGGCGGTGATGGTGGTGATGGTGGTGGTGGTGTTGCTGGTGATGATGATGATGGTGAAGGTGGTGATGGTGGCGGTGTTGTGGTGATGATGATGATGGTGAAGGTGGTGATGGTGAAGGTGGTGATGGTGATGATGGTGGTGGTGATGGTGGTGATGGTGGTGGTGATGGTGATGGTTGTGATGGTGGCGGTGATGGTGGTGATGGTGGTGATGGTGGTGATGGTGGCGGTGATGGTGGTCCCAAACTGCACCACAATTTTGAATTTGTTTTCTAAAATGTCATGTTGGGAGTCAGACTCAGAAACAATTGTTTTTATCTCCCGCTATGTAATTGAACACTTTCTCAAGCCGACTCAAGATGGTTGTTGTGGTCACAGGCAGTCAGGAGCGATAACCAATCAGGGGAGAGAAGTCTTAACGATGCTATCCAAATATTTAAACCAAAATATGTGTCTGGTTGTTGCAGGCTATATCAAATCTGTTTGTTTTGTTGTGTTTTGTTTTGTTTTGTTTTGTTTTGTTTTGATGTCATTTTAATAGCAACAATGCTGTGTGTTTATCTCCACCAATGGGGTACATAGTACTAAAAGGGTAAAAACAGCTAAAAAAACAAACAAACAAAAAAAAGATAAATCTATGATTTGTCCACAGACAATAAATCCATTCAAGGTATCATAAATTATTGAATTGACTGCAGAAACATAATAATTTATTAAACCAACAAGTAAATAAAACACAAAAAAATAAGAAACATCATTTGGATACATTCGTTTTATCGTCCACTGTTCATTTATGTATCAATAATTAATTATGGTTGATATTTTTATGAATATTATATAAACATAAACAGTTATTTCTGATAGCGTTAATGGCGAGTCAGATCGGATCTCCTGTTCAGAAATAAAACAGTCTTTGGTCTCTGAGTGCACTTTAAGTTCTTCTGAGATGATAAGCGTCCATGGAGAGAAATGATGGTGTCTGGGGATGACAGCGTATTTGTGTTATAAAGTGTCTGAGGAAGCTTTATCTCGGCTGGGGTAAAGACTCGGTGCTTACACTGTGACAGTTTAAAGTGCTCTGTTTGACATCCTGGGCTTTAATCTGATCGGCTAAACTGTCCGATATGTCTTACTAAAGGGACCTGAGTGAGACATGTTTGACTTTTACGCCGCATTTTAGGTGGTTACCGCAAAGGAAATAAATTCTGTTTATCTTACATATTAATAATCATAAACATCTCATCCTGTTATGAATGCGCTGACAATGCAGCTCTGCATTTATCTTAGAAAGTTCTCCAACTTAAAGGACAGAGTTTCTTTGAATAAATCCCCCCTTGAGCCCTAGTCGAATGCTGTCACAGCAAAGCAGAGCTCTGAAACATTTACCTTATACTGTACGTCTATAGGCTTCCCAAGCCATGATCAGGATGGTAAAGCACTAGGCGTTTCTCCTGACGCTGCTGCTCAATCCGAGTTTGTCCACTGACTCAGCTCTTAAAGGACTGCGGAATTTGCTGATCGGCTCAAAACGGGAGTGGTAAAGCATAGACACACTGGGGGAAGCTGTCCATGGAAGAGAGGACAGTACCACAACCTGAAAAAATCTTGTCATTATTACAGATACCTCATACACTACGTAGGGTTAGTAATGATTTATTTTTCCAGAAACTCATACATCACGTCATCTTATATTCTGTATGTGACATGACATCCAGGATGTGTCCCATGACATCACAAAAATGGCATACCTGCACCGATCAGCCATTACACGATGACCGCCCACCTAAAATTGAGTCTAATATTGAGTAAGTCCTCCCTTCTGCAACCAAAACTTGCAGGAACATCACAAAAATGTCACATGATCGGTTTTCCTCCCTTGGTGTACTCCTCATATGTCCTGAACATGCAGCCTGGAAACATCCCACAAGACCTTCAGTTTTGGAGTGACCCATCATCTAGCCCACACAGTGTGGCCCTTGTCACAGTAGACACAGTTACAATATCTCATTACTATGGCACTTGGGAGTGAGTGGGATATATTAGGCAGCAAATGAAAGAAGTTGATGTCTCGGAAGCCGAAAAAATGTCCAAGCGTAAGGATTTGAGTGACTGTGACAAGAACCAAATTATAATGGCTAGAGGACCGGACTCGAAGGAAAGGAAGGAAGGAAGGAAAACTAGTTGAACCACAGACAGGGTCATGGGTGGCAAAGGCACACTGGTGTACATGGGGAGTGAAAGCTGGCCCTTGTAGTCCAATGTAACAGAAGATCTACTGTAGGTCAATTTGGTGAAAAGACTAAGGCTGGTTCCCATAGAAAGGAGTAAGAGCATAAAGTGCATCGGTGTTTTTGTGGCAAGAGAGGGGGGGTGGGATTTATGGCCGATCACTGTACTGTATATGTTACTGTATGACATCGCTAAAGATGCATTAGATGCGATTACTCAAAAATGTCAAAAATATTGTATCATCACTGACACATCCTACTGTTATATCACTATACAGCCTGATGAGTCATCGCTTATAGATAATATGTCACTACACTTGTCTCAGACCTCATCACGTACACTGTACAACATTACTGATTGCTCATGCCTCATCAAAGGCTTGTCATACGTCATCACAGGAACATATTATGTCATCACAGATGCCTCACATGGACGATGTCTTTTTCAAAATGATCTGAAATGATCTGCCCAAGTGTTTAATTGACAAATATTTACCTATTGAACAGATTATTAAAGGTTTACACCCCCCCCCCCCCCCAGACACGCCAATTATGATTGACTGTTCATTGGGTCATATCAGATCAGACTGTTCTAACTGAGGTGTTTGTTTGATGTATTTTTATTACAATTGGGTCATTTTTTAATTGATTATTAGGGTTCATGTAAATGCATGTGGTGATAATCACATATAAATCATACAGAGTACCATCAGTAATGCATTAAATCTCACTAAATACAAGCCATGGCACAGAAGATGCATTCTAATGCCATCCTAGATGCAGCCTCGAACATCACAGACACACTACCTCAGCACAGACGTTATACTATATCATGGACAGACCTTATAATAGAGTTATCATAAGTCATTACAGATCATCATGCACATTACAGTGTACATTACACTGTGCAATTGAAAATACATACTATGTGCACTGGGGTCCATGGAGCTCACTTAAACGAGCATCATGAGCTCATAAGCAGAACAAATCAACAGCAGAGTATCACAGACACAGGCGACGTGTGAGACCGCATGGTCCAGTTTCCTTCAGAGACTGAAGAAAAATCCAGCAGGAAAACACTTTCATTACGCCACAGAAGCTTAAGTAACTTCATTTCCTACTTGCGTGCCATTAGATTTATTGTTCAGCAAACACAATGAGCCCAGGTGCAGATCTATATACACACAGCAGGAAGAATGAGCTGAAGTTCTCCCTTCCACTCGATCACAGCAGTGCACACCGATCTGAGGTCTACTGGGGTCAAATCTCAATAATGTGGACCTCGGTTGACTTCCTGACTCCGTGACTTAACTGCAGAAGGTTTTATTGGTTTATTGCTTTTGACATGAGGAATGCTTTATAGATTGCATTCGAATATCTCAACATACACATGGTGGATCACGGATACAGTATGTAGAACGTCAGGACATGTGGAATGTCATCGCAGACACGATGTGCGTCATCCTGACATGTGATATGTTTGTTCATTCTTCTTGTTTTACGGCAATTGGCATCCAGTAAGTTGTGCCACCACCACCTTCTGGTCTTGTTCTCCCTCATCTTCCTTTCAGTTTAGGTCCTCTTTGATCAAATATTTTATTCCATGTCATCTTTCTCTGTTTTCTAATATACTTTTCGCAGTGTACTCAACCTTTCCAAATTCCCATTAGTCCTCCCCTGAAGGAGATAGCTCCTCTTTGTCCCTTTTCCCTATGGTACATGTGATATGTCATCATGAATACATCGTATATCATCCTGACACATGATCGATGATCACAGATATGGTGTAGGTCATCCCTGACATGTGGTATGTCATGACGGATATGTGGTATGTCATGACGGATATGGGGTATGTCATCAACGACACTTAGTAAATAATTAAATATGCCGCACGCATATGTCATCCTGACATGTGGTATGTCATCACAGAAACGTCGTACGTCATGACGGATATGGGGTACAACATGACTGGTACAGTATGTGATATGTCTTTATGTATATGTTATACATCATCACTGACATGTGGTATGTCATAACAGATACAAGGTACTTCATCAGTGACATGTGATCACAGATACAGTGTACGTCGTCACTGAAACATCATATATCAATACAAATATGTCATTGCCAAGACAACTTTCCTCATTACACACACCAACATAGACATGTAAGACATCATCCAAGACGTCATTATTGATGTTTCGTACATCAACACAGGATATATAGACACATACTGTATATCATACATCCTTCATGGTGCATCATATAACATTAAGGACAAGAATACTTCATTGTAGATGTGAATGTCATGTCATTATGTCACACAATGCAAATCATATGTCATTAGAGATACAGCGTATATAGAATATACTGTGTATACGAATGAATGGAATTTATAGGATTATAGGCGTCAGTTGGCAATTTAGAGTAAGATTTAATTTATTTTTAATTAAGTCTTAAGTTTAATCATCCCTAATTGTTAGCACAGACGTGATAAAGCTTGAATCTGTAATTATTCAAAAATGACAAAATCACTAATGACATGCGGTGGATTAGCACATGAATCTAATATTGATATTTCAACAACAAAGCACTTGATTTTCCCCAAACAGCTCAGAAATCACTTGATCTTTTTTCTTTTTTTTCTTTTGCTAAATTCCAACATCAATACTGCATCCATTTTTTTACTCCACATCAGAGAGAGCAACATGGCTCCGTGGTCCATAATCCTCTAATCACAGCGGAGATCGTCAATGACACGCACAGCTGCTCACGTTTCTGTATCTCAGCACTTTTCTTGATCGCGGCCGTTCGGTGTAAGTCATCACTCACAATTCATAGGATCATAAAACGGTGCTGAGTAGGTCACCTCTGTCGCCGGGCCATCATTCATTCACACGCACACACACACACACACACACACACACACACCCGTCTGACATGTAATACAAACTAATGGCCTTACAAACTGTTTCCCATAAACAGTGATGAGAGCGTGGAGCGGCTGTAAGTCAGAGAGGACGGACTCTAACATGGATTCATTCGCCATGCTACGGAGGCAAAACAGGGCGAATTCAATAAAGCGCTGACCTTTCAGCGACCGTACAGAGACTTAAACGTGTTACATTTGCACTCGGATTCAATTCTGTTACGCCAGAGCGCCGTTGAATCCGGAGTCTGATTGGACAGGGGACGCTTAATGAATAAATTAATAATAGGTTTAATAGGTTCCACAGGCTTGGCCTATTTCTCTTCCATACTTCTCAGCATTTCTCTTATCACCAGACTTGCTATTTGTAAGCTTTTAGGGACTTTGATAAATCCTAGAGGCAGTGCAAGCGAGGAACTTTTAACGATAAGGGAACTTTTGACGTTGAGGTGTTTGGACGTGTTACCACCACTGTCTCGAATGCTTAAGGAACTCTCTGAATCTCTGCTCGGGGATGTGAGCTCGCCCTGACAGCCCTCTCCTCATCTCCTCGTCACACATCATCGCTCTCTTCCTCTTTTATTTTACAATTCTCTTTACTGTTGGATGGCGCATGCATTTTATATACCATATGTGCTCTCTAGGAAAAAAATAAATAAAAAAAAAGGCAAAGCCTCCACATGCTGGGAAAAAGATTCACTGCGAGAAAGTAGAAAATGCTGACGCGGGAGCCTCCTTTCATGAATGTTAAATAAAAGTCTGTTTATTGCGATAATTTCAGGAACTCTATGTAATGTCCCAAGCACAGAC
Organism: Clarias pachynema; assembly: GCA_030014365.1. Taxonomy (NCBI): domain Eukaryota; kingdom Metazoa; phylum Chordata; class Actinopteri; order Siluriformes; family Clariidae; genus Clarias; species Clarias pachynema. The sequence goes on from JAQMYL010000020.1 coordinate 18,585,818, forward strand.
CATAAACCGCAAACCAGTGTAAATGCTTGGTTGCTATAGAAACAATAAGATATTAATATAAAAGTCATATCAAATGTCAGAGAGCGGGTGAGAAATCATGTTAATGACTCCTTTAGACCAACCTTTTGTCTGCCGGACTCGGCCAGAGCCATCGCCTGCCTGTTCAGCTGGTTGGTGATGATGTGACACCTCTGACACGCCCTCCCAGAGCCGAGCTCCCTCGCCGACACCGACCCCGCACCCTCCGGGTTCGGGCGACGCCCATGCTGAATCTCGTCAGCCGAATGGAGCTTTTGTCCCGGACTGAGTCCTCCATAATGCGGCGGCTCTTTACACGCAGAGCCTTCGATGACCTGAGACAGAGACGGAGGTGAAGACGGAGAAGTGAAGACGGAGAAGTGAAGACGATCGAGAATGAAGAAATGGGATTTTTTAAACACACACTCACACCATCGTCCTTGTTCTCTTTAGTTAATTAGATTCTTAAATTGACTCACTTTACAAGCAGGTAAAGGTGCAGAGCATTTTATATTATTCTTACCCAGAGGTGGGGAAAGTACACAAATCCTGTGTTTGTGTAAAAGTAGAGGTTCACAAAGGCAAGTATTATGCAAGTATAAATAGAAGTCTTCCATTTACATGTGTACTTAAGTAAAAGTACATGGCTTGTACCCAAAGTAGCCTTTGTCATAGAAAAACTATAAATCTCTCTCTCTCTCTGTCTAATAATGAAGGTGCTGATTTTGTCTCTGTCTTTAACCAGTATTACACCCCAGTGTTGTTAGATAATGCAAAGCCATGCAGAAATGTAGTTCAGTAAAAGTACAGATACTTGATGTACCTTTGAGTCGAGTAAGAGTAAAAAATATAATCTAGTAAAACTACTAAAGTACAGATTCAAATATTCAAAAACAATGCTCATAAAGTTTATAATGGTTGAGTATTTGGAGTAAAAATAGCTAGTTTAATAATGGGATAATAACTTTAATTAATTTACTTTAATAATTTAATTGACTGTCTGACAAAATATGAGGAAATAATGATTTTAAATCAGTCTAATAAAACAAATGTAAGAAGATAATAAGAGGAAATAACAACATGATATCATGGAATCGTGGTAACCTGTAGCCTGTATCATAGTGTGAGATTGTATATGTAGAATTTATATATTACTCTGAAAATTCTATTATTGTTATTACTTTAACATTTTATATTTAAATGTATTTTTTGTACATTGTTGTAATTTTTTTTAAATAAATAGCCTATTGTCCATTTTGTAAATTTTACTACAATGTATTATAGTTTAATTTTATTTTATTTTAGTGTTTGTTAGTTAGTTTTGTTTTGTTATAAAAAGCATCCCGCACTGTGTCAGGTTGTGTGTGTGTATATGTCCAAGACAAATAAAATTGGATTTTAGATTTCAATTTGGAATAATGAGTTTTTTAAGTAAAAATATAAAATAATTACACTCAAACAACATGTGAAGTTAAAATAACAAAGTAAGATTGTGAATTTAGTTTTTTTTTTTTTTTAAGTCAAAAAGAGTTACAGAATATGGTAATGAGATTTTAAGTCAAAACAACAACATAATCATATCAAATATCTCACAAAATATTATTTCTAAACAAGTTATCAAGTTGAAACTCTTTTGAAAGATATAAAGTCAAAATATGAGTCATTTAAACTAAATACCAAAACTTTAACATCCTAAAATAGTTACTGTATAAAGTAAAATTAATTGGTCATTGATTACTGTTAAAACATCAGTATATAAAGTCAAAAGTAATTACATACAATATATTAAAATAATGATTTATTAACCTGAAATAACAAGTGCCTCTTAAAGGGCATTTTAAACAGATTACAGTTCAGTTTTTGATAATTTTAAAACTTTTTAAAAACTTTTTCAGATGACTAAAATAACGCTCCTCACACACTCCTCCTGTCTCTGTCTCTGTCGCTCTGTCTCTGAGATCTTACCGTAAATCTCCTGTAATCCAGTTTCCGTCCTGCAGAAGAAAACTGACCTCTAGCATCCATCAGTCTTCCTCAGGGGTGCCAAAACATTTGAGAGATCTTGAGTAAACTTGGAGTGGTGCAGGAGAGAAGCAATGCTCATCTCATCTCACCAGCAACTCTCTAAACTCTCCTCTTCACATATTGTACTGTATGTATTATTAATGATCATGATGTTTTATTAATTATCTCACAGAGTCACTAATTGCTGTAATTAACTCTGTGATTAGGGAAATAAACAAGAGAGAGAGAGAGAGAGAGAGAGAGAGAGAGAGAGAGAGAGAGGCTTGTGTGCTGAGAGTCAGGAGGAGACTCTGCAGCATGAAGTTGAAACTCAGACTGGCTCCCAGCTCTTTAAATGGTTGCCAGATTGTATATAATCCACCCTCTCGACACTCATTCATTATGGTTAAATACAATCTCTCTCTCTCTCTCTCTCTCTCTCTCAGTGTTTCACTCTGTGATGTGCTCATATGTCCATGATCATTCAATTTAAAGCTCAATAATAAACACAGCCAGGTGTGATCTCATTTTGTCAACATAATCATTGCAAACTTAGAAAGCATCATAATAATAATGATAAGAAAAAGAATGATGATGGTTTTTTCGGCAGTGGGCCATCTGAAACATACATGACTTTGGCACAGGTTTTACGCCGGATGCCCTTCCTGTCACACCCCTCCCATTTCATCTAGGCCTGGGACTGCATCCTGTGGCTCAGGTTGGAGAATTGGGTTGGAATAGAACCCAGACCTTTCACATGGCAGGCGAAAAACCGATCACTGAGCCACCAATGCCCATAATAATAATAATAATAATAATAATAATAGCAGCATGTGCATGAAAATCTCAAGAGTAACATTTTATTGGTTGTAAGAAATATTTACATTTTAGTTAAAGGAAAATACTGAAAAAAAAATTCCATGCAAAAGGGCAACATTATTATGTATGTGTAACCTGTTCTCATGTAAATTGGTGCTAATTTTAATGAATTATGGGTTGAAACGTGTTTTTCCTAATATTTGCTCTTACAGTATATTACACGAGAATGGACCCCAGAGTATTAACTCGGGTGGTTGGGGACATAAGGAGGTTAGGATGTTAGTGAGGACCGTGAACTTCCAGTGAAGCAGAATGGCCCGTGGTCCTGTATCAGGTTTGACAGACAGTGAAACTGGAGAATATTGGATTAACTTTGATCATCTATAGGGATCTGTGTGAATAAAAGCACAGCCAGTGTGATCACGCAAGGAAACCACTGGGAACTCGTTAGAACTGAAACTAATCGATTAATTAAGAGTGTCTGAAAATTAATTGGCAAACTGCTTTCATAGTTAATTTACTGTTTTAACATCACTTTCAAGCAAAAATGTCAACTATTCCATGGTTACAGCTTTTTAGTGTCTCTGCTTTCCTGAGTTTTTTTTTTTTTTTTTTTATAACGCTAAAATTTAATTCTTTGGCTTTTGCAAAAGACCAAACAAAACATATAAATGCTTAGTAAATAACTTTAGGGAACACAAAAATATTCAGAAAAAATAGGATAAAATAATGTTTAATCAATGAAACAACCACAAGATTTAATATTAAAATTAGTTTTGAGTTGCACTAATTTATTTCAGAGATCATAATTAATAATAATAATAATAATAATAATAATAATAATAATAATAATAATAATAAATTAATTGGTTGCTGGAATTCCTTGTAAATGTGATGACTAAAATAAGAAACAGGTATAAAAAAAAAAATTAAAAAAAACATTTTCTTGTCATTTTTATGCCTAAATAGAACAATATTGTATTGACAATACAGTAAAAAGAAAAATGAGGGTACAGGGACAAAGGTGGTATAAATGATTGCTCAGATATGATCAGAGACCCCTCTGAATGAGACAGGAGGGTCACATAGTTTTTGGACAAATATAAAAAAAAATATTAATGATACAAAACTGCAGCAAAACATATATATTTAAAAGAAAGCAGCCCTCTTTCCCTTTCTGGGCCCTGGGGACAAAACACACACTGCCAAAGTTCCCTCTAAGGTGATAAACTGCCTTTTAAAGCCACCCTACAGTAGAGCGAACATGACAGAGTGCTCTGTGGAGATCCTCCCTATAGTGGAGTCAACATA
>JAQMYL010000020.1:18636195-18652564 GCA_030014365.1 Clarias pachynema
GTTGGAAATTGCTAATACTGGTAATATTTTTGTGTGGCTGGAACGGATTATCTGCATTTACATTATTTCCTATGGGACTATGTATGTGTGTATATATATATATATATATATATATATATATATATATATAAATGTTTCTGTAAAAAGCCTTTCCAGGTATAAACTGATAAAATGATAAATATAATAATAATAATAATAAAAGGAAGAATAACATATCTTATAACATTCTATACATAGAACAAGATATCTCAGTGTTTGTTCAGGACATTGAACATTGCTATTTTATATATATACTGTATATATAATTTGCATTTAGTATAATTTACCGTTATTCTTCCTTTTTTTATTATTATTATTATTATTATTATTATTATGTTTATTATTTTATACCTGGAAAGGTTTTTTACAGCAATATTCTCACACACATGCAGGGTCAGTATTGATCCGAGTGTGTGTGTGTGTTTAACCATTTTGTGCACTTTGGCCATGTAAACTTTGAAGCAGAAACCCAAACCTCCAGCCTGCTCAGAGTTACACTGTGATTTCTGCCGCGTTGTCTCAGATTGATTAAAGCACAGTCTGGACTTTATCTCAACTTCTTCCACTTATTTACTCGGAGCGATACACAGATAGATAAAGGTAAAGAAAGAGTTAATCAGGGTTACACAGTGATTAATCTCATGCTTCTATATTCAATGTAGCAGACCGTATACAATAGCAGACATAAATCTGAAGATTTTACTCATAACTTTATATTGTATGATTTTGCTAATGTTCAGATATACAGTAATACGGGCTTTGGTAGAGATATTATTATCAGCAGACAATTGATATTAATTTAACAAGAGCAATAATAAAAACTATGTACCAGAGACAAAATGTGTGTCAAAGAAACAGTTTAATATTTATGGCAATTTTCCATAAAATGTACAAGTAGAAATTATTTACAAAGAAACTGACATAGTTTTACCACCAAGTTGCCACTGTTGAACCCTTGACCAAGGCCCTTAACCCAGTCTGCTCCAGGGGGCGCTGTATCCTGGCTGATCCTGCGTTCTGACCAGAGCTTCCAAATAATCAAAACTTATTATTTTTTTGTTTGTTTAAAATTTTAAAAAATGATTTTGGCGGAAACTATTAAATTCCTGTGATTCTCTGTACCTTTTTCCTTCAACAGAAGCCATGGAGAACATCTTCCTTCTCCTCGGCGTAACCTTCCTCGCCACAGGCATTGACGGTCAGACGCAGAGCTCCGGAATACAGGAGCTGGCCACCAGGAGCGCAGACTTCGGCACGGCGCTGTACCGGACGATCGCTAGCACGAGCGATGATAACTTTGTGATCTCACCTTTAGCAGCCTCCCTGAGCCTTGCGTCTCTGGCAGCAGGAGCTGGAGAGAACACACGCAGAGAGCTGCTCCAAACCTTAAACCTGGCTCCTATGGAGAGGGACACGGAGCCGAACCGGATCCCAACATTGCTGCAGGTGATGAGGGAAACTGTAGCTCAGATTGTAGCGTCGGGTTTGTTTATCAGCCAGCAGGTGCAGGTCGAGTCCAGCTTCAGCAACCAGGTGAAAACATTTTACAGCACAGATGTAAAGAGTGTGGATTTCTCCAAGACACAGGCCACTAAAGAAAGCATCAATGAGTATGTCACAGGAAGCACCGGGAACAAGATCAGGGAGGTGCTGGACACCGTGGATCCTCAAAGCCAGCTCATGCTCATCAGTGCTGCATATTTTACAGGTGAGGAACAATCAGGTGCTTCATTGTTCTTTTCTTCGGGTTTTGTGTTTTCTGTTGTTATGTTTTGAATCATATAGCTGATAATGCATTAAGGACAAGATGCAAGAACCAGAGAACTTTAAACCAAACGCACTATGATGTGTGCATAACTATAGATACCCACATAAATTCAGAAGTCTGAAGATTCTATGTGTTCAAGCAGCTCCACGTTATTGCAGTGTTCACATTATTGTTCACTATTTTACCTAGAACATCTCATGTGTTCCACTTTTACAAAAAAGGGTTCTTCATGAGTTCTTTAAGATCTTATTGGAAAAAGGAAACGAGACAATGGTGATTGAAGACAAATGACTGCTACAGTATATCTGGCTCCTTCAGAAATAGATGGAGAACCAGACTAGATCCCCATCTTACTCCAAAAGATGAGGGGAAATGGGTCCTTCAAGGGTTCAACACAATGGTTTATCCAAAAAACCCTTCTAGTAGTGGATCACATTGTTTCAACAGTTCTTTTCAAAGGCTCCTTCAAAGGGATAAACAAGGAACCCTTACGAGTTCTACATTTTAACAGGGCATGTCATGTTTTTTTTATAACACCTGTAGAGCTGCTTTAAAATTTAGACCTGATTTCTATGAGGAGAGATGGGGAACCAGAGCAGATAATGCTGCGCTAGCAGATTTGGGAAACTGGGTTCTTCAAGGATTCTTTGAGATTTTAATGAAAAATCAAAAGCTCTTAGATAAAAAATAGGTTGACTGTTTAAAGGTTCTACACAGAATTCTAATACTTCCTTTAGACAAAAACCTCTAAGGATTCTAAGGTTATGATGTATGCTGTATTTTCTCTGACCAGGCCAGTGGAACCTCCCGTTCAATGCCAGCTTCACCCAGCAGGAGCGGTTCTATGTTGATAAGTACCACATCATCCAGGTTCCTATGATGGTCCGTTCAGATAAATACTACCTGGCGTATGACCCGGCTCTGAAGGTGGGCATTCTGAAGCTGCCGTGTACTGATGGTACCGCCATGCTGGTCCTGCTGCCAGATGAGGAAGTAGATTACACATCTGTGGACGAAGCGCTGACAGCTGAAGTGTTCCTCAGATGGGTAGCAAAGCTGAAGAGAACGTATGTCTGGAACAATTTATTACACATCGTTCTACTAGCCAATATATAAACTGATGTTGTGATACTGTAACACATTAGTGATTGAATAGTAATGTGTGTTTTGTTATGTGATCACAGGAAGTTAGAAGTGATGCTGCCGAGGTTCTCTGTGGAGTATTCCTTCTCTTTGAAGAAAAGCCTCACCAGCCTGGGCTTTACCACATTTCAGGATACTGGTGCAGATCTGTCAGGAATCAGCAAAACCTCAGAGTTGAAACTTTCTGAGGTAGCGTACATGTATTTTTGATCAGTAATGGGCAGCAGAGTGTGGTGGTTGGGTTTGGTGGGTAACTGAGGGGCAACAACCTAAGAGTGAGAACAATGTACTGTAATGAAGAGGAACTGTAATTACTGCACAGCCCTTTAATGTTTTCTCACCTCCTTTTCTCATACAATTTTTTAAATTATAAACAAAATTCCCACAGAAACTCTGACCACGCCCACCAACTCCCACAGAAAATCTAACCATTCCAGAACCCCAGTGAAACTCTGACCATGCCTGTGACTCTCACTGAAACTCTAACTATACCCAATGACTCCCAAATAAACTCTGACCACACCCACCGACTCCCACTGAAATGCTGCCAATGCCTCATAGACTCTCACTGAAACTCTTTCCATGCCTGCAGACTCCCACATAAACTCTGACCACACCCACTGACTCCCTCTGAAACTCTGAATGCACCCGCTGACTTCGACTGACATTCTGACCAGGTCCCCTAGTCCCACTGAAAACTCTGACAATGCCCCTAAATCCCACTGAAACTCTACATCCACAGGCTTCTACATAAACTCGGAACACATCCACTGACTCCCTTTGAAATACTGCCCATGCTCACAGACTCCCACCTAAACTCTAAATGCACCCTTAGACTTCCACTGACACTCTAACTTCACTCAAAACTCTGACCACGCCCATCAACTCCATCTAAAAGGCTACCCATACCCATAGATCCCCAGTGAAACTCTGAACGCACACACTAAATTCCATTGAAATGCTGCCCATGCTCCCAGACTTCCACTGAAACTCTGAATGCACCCGCTGACTTCCACTGACATTCTGACCATGTCCCCTAGTCCCCTGTAGATCCCCACTGAAACTCTAACCACACCCACTGACTCCCACTGAAATGCTGCCCATGCCCATTCCCACATAAACTCTGAACACACCCAAGGACCCCTCTGAAATGCCCCATAGATTCCCACTGAAACTCTGACCATGCCCATTCCCACATAAACTCCCTGAATCCCTCTGAAATACTTCCCATCCTCACAGACTCCCACTAAAAGTCTGAACACACCCACAGACTTCCACTGACACTCTGATCACACCCACCAACTCTACTGAAACTTTGACCACACCCATCAACTCCCTCTGAAATGTTGCCTGTACCCATAGACTCCCACATAAGCTCTGACCACACCCCTAAGTCCCACTGAAACTCTGACAATGCCCTTAAGTCCCCGATGCCCACGGACTCCCATATAAACTCTAAACACACCCACTGACACCCTCTGACCACACCCACCAACGGCAACTAAAAACACTCTGACCATGCCTACATGTCCTACTAAACCTATGACCATACCAACAAAATCCCTCTGAAATGTTGCCTATACCCATAGATTCCCACTGAAACTATGACCAAACCCACTGAAAACTCTCCACCCCACCAACTTCAGATAAAACTTGGCCACACCCATTGACTTCCACTGAAACTCTTACCATTCGCACAGTTATTGAAATTTTGTGCAATGAACTTGCATGATTAAATTATTTAAAATAAAAATATAGGACAATATAATCTGATATGATTTGATCTTGCCTCTTCTGGTTGCAGGCACTGCAGAAGGTCCTGGTTGAAGTGGATGAGCAAGGAAGCTCAGCAGCTCCGTCCTCCAGCAGCATCTTCATGGAGACGCTTCCTCCGAGGCTCATCTTCAATCGACCTTTCTTGTTTCTTATCTATCACGAGGCCACTAAAAGCCTGCTGCACATGGGCCGTGTAATTGACCCTACTAAGAAGTAGTCATGTTTGAATCATGCATCACCTAAAACATATTCAGCATACCCTATTCTTCTGTCAACTGATTATCATTACTGGAATATGCATTGCATGGAAATTAATGTCTGTAATATAATGTAATACAGTACTCACTCATCTATATACACTTATCTATAATTATCTAGTTCACCTGTTTTAAAGACATTATCACCCACTATACCGCATGCTACAGATTCTGATCATTAGATAACAGCGACTTTCATTTTAATGCACTGGCAAGAAGACATTTATGTACCATTAATGTAAGGAGTCTCCAGTTCAGCTAAAGCTGTAATTTTAGTTTTTCTTGTTACATTCTTCAATAAATCAAAGTTGTAATCATTATCTGTTTACTGTCGTACAAGGGGAATTAAACACTTGGGTATATGATGATGTAGGAAAAATTACTAGTATTCATTTATCCATTTTTTTCTTCATTCCACTTCCTCATGTTTAATTGCTTACTTCTATCAAAATTCAGTGCAAAGCTCGTCAATAAATTACACAGAAAGTGAGCAAAAACTTCAAGAAGTCAGGAACAGTGTTCACCATGGGCTTTATTGTTTGCGTTCTGAGTTTTCGTGAATCACTCGGGTGCTTTAAAGCACCAGGAACAATCTCACTGGTGGAAATGGAGAGTCCCAGAACTCCTAAAGGTGGTGCTCAGTCATAAAAATACACACTTTTATCCTAGCAAGTCGGAAAATATTATAAAACAAAGATTCTGCAAAGCATGCTATAATACAAAAAGAAAAAAAAAATCAAAATAAATGACTCAATAAATAAAATACATCATATTACCTATTACTTTTGCTTTTTTTGGACAAATGATACAAGTTTTGGTGTGGAATAAGGCAGAGATGGATCGATGTTTACTTGTGAGAAGAGTCCTGGTGCCTTATTTTTCCTCCTCCACAGCCTGAGCATGAGAGTTCAGCTGGTTCTGCTCCAGAGGAGGAACGAGGGATGAACACAGCGTCCTAAAGGCAAATGTACGACTGTCTGGTTCTCCCTCAGGCTCCATGTCGAGGTCCTCTCACCTGAATGGTACATCACTCCCTTCCAGACTGCATGCCGAACGAGTTGGACTTCCTTTGTCTTACATATACAGCGAGGGGAAAAAAAAGAAAGAAAATGTTAACACATTGAGACGGAATACCATAACAATAATTAAAAATTTGTATAACCCAAAGCAAAATAAGATCATTTACATGAGTGCAGCCCTTCTTCATCTTAAGGTTCATGAAGCAAAAATGTGCAAATACTCTATATTTAAATAGATAGCCATAGATACAAGTATTTATTTACCCCCTTCTTCACCCGATTTTGACTGTGCCGCTTAGTTGGTTTGGCTGGCATCACAAATCACATAATAAGCTGACTAGAGGGATATAAATACACCCTGTGTGCCCCTGTGTAGCATGGTGGTGGGTGCATCATGCTCAAATTCACCTTTGGCCTCTTTGTAACATGTCAGCAATGGCTCATTAACTTGGAGAAAGATGGTGTGAAACTAACATTGCAGACATTTAATGTACAGTAACTATAAAAAGATAAAAATAAAATAAAATAAATGTTATAAATCTTGTAGTTCTTAGAATAAAGTATTTGGGAACACACTGCTTTAAAATAATTAATATGCACATGGCTTATTCCTTACTTATTTTATACATAGCCATAAAGCAAACAGATTTTCCATACATGATTTACATTTACATTTACATTTAGGCATTTGGCAGATGCTCTTATCCAGATTTATGGCAAACATAACTCAAACATGTTTTTCCTTGTCTGATCTGGCCAAAAAAAACTTGCAGAGACTCCAACTACACCCATATAAACCTGTAGAAACTCTAACTACACCCATCTAAACCTGCAGAAACTCTAACTACACCCATCTAAACCTGCAGAAACTCTAACTACACCCATCTAAACCTGCAGAAACAATGACTCCACCCATTCAAACTTGCTAAAACTTGCATTAAATCCTGCAGAAACTTGCAAAAGCTCTAACATCCATCCAAACCTGCAAAAACTGTTTCATGGCTACATTCACAACATGCAAAAAAGCTGACTAACCCCATCTGAACTTGCAGTGACTATGACTACACCCATGCATACCTTCAGAAACTCTAACTGCATTCATCCAAAAACACTGACTCCACCCATTCAAACTTGCTAAAGCTCTGGCCAATAAAACCTGTAGAAAATTTTATTATGCCCATCCAAACCTGCAGAAACTGTAACTATATCCATCCAAACCTGCAAGAACCCAAACTACACACATCCAAACCCGTAAAAACTCTAACTATGCCCATCCACTTCTGCAGAAATTCTGAGTACACCAACCTAAACTTGCAAGGACTATAACTACACCCATCTAAACCTGCCTAACCACTCACTACACCAACCCAAACTTGCAGAAACTCTGACTATCCCCATACAACCTGCAGAAAGTCTCATTACACCAACCCAAATTAGCAAACATTCTTGCCCATCTAAAACTGCAGAAACTCTAACCACACCCTTCTAAACTCTGACCACACCCACCCAAACCTGAACAAGCTCTGACTAGCCTCATCTACTTATCTAGAAACTCTGGCTACAACCATCCACTTTTCCATCCTCCGACCACGTCCACTCATAGCCGAAACATACCGTCTTTACAGATTCGAAACATACATGGAGAGTTTTCTAGATTGTGTGTCTTTGCTGCTGTTGCTGCGATGTTCTACAGAACTGCTCGTGTTACTGCGGATCAGCACAGGCATGGACGAGGTGGAGGGAGTCTGGGACAGCGATGTGGACGAGGACGCCACAAAATGATGGGGTCTCAGGGCATCATCTAGGAGACAAAGCGGTGTAGACATGTTAGACTGCAGAATCCATTCCAGTGATGCAGGCAGGCATGAATTTAAGGAAAGTATACATGGGTTCTATTGAATGTTAGATGTCACAACTTTGGATTACTCAAAACTCTCTTCTTGTTTTACTTCTCTTCCAAAAATCCAAAACGTTTTAGTGTTTTCTCAGCCCCCAGAACACCTGATGTAACTAATCAGCTATTTACTGTAACAGCCTTTTATGAATTGAAGTGGCCATGATGGAGCAGTAGAAAACACGTGCTGGTCTACAGGATATATTTCTTGTTGCATTCTATAAGAGATAATCTTCCCAAGCAACACATGGCAACACTTACTATACAGCTAAATCCCATAATATCCTATGTTCTCCCAGCAATATTAGTCTTTAATATGAAATACACATGCTACTACAGTACCTTCTCACTTCAGTAAACAGGTTTTACAAATATATTATGATGAATTACTTATAATTACCATTCATTGTGATTATGGAGCCCTTCCCTGATCCAGGACAGCTTCCTGATTCCTTTACTTTTCTACGAAATTGTACAAATTGTGTTAATCAACTTGTAATAACATTTATAACAGTCTTTAGGCCAAGACATTACAGCTAGAAACAGCAAGTTTACTCACGTCAAACTGTTGCAATAAAATGCTCAAAACTTTTAAGGAAATTATGGTTTTGTTTTTGCTTTAGGCCACTTGTGACCATCGAAGTATCTCAATCTTGGCAACTACTGTATCAGCAAAGTTTAATTGGTCCACTCAATTCACCAGGACATCCTGCTACTATATACAGCACGCCCCTGAAAACCTGTTTCCTGCTATAGTGTACAGTATGTCAGTTTATGTGTGATTATGATGCACAGGTGAGTTTCACTTATAAACCACACTAACTGGCTCTCTCGTCATGAGCTGCATTCATGAAAATGTACCTTCGCTGTCTTATTCCTGATTAGCGGAACATTACAAAGGAATGTCTCAAATTGTTGGATCTACTGTTTATCGTCCATATATTCACCATTCAAGCAGTCATCATGAACAACGGGTGGCTGTGAGGACCCATGACTTCACGCCATCTGTCATCGCTGTAAGGGAAAGATACGCTGCTGAGGCCTCAACCTTCTTGCAACCTCCCAGACACACACTTTCCCACTATGGGCAATTTGGAAGCGGAAATAAGCCTACAGTATGTGTCTTTGGACTGTGGGAGGAAACCAGAGTGGGGATTTGAACCGCCAACCTTTTAGGTGCTGGGCGACAACACTAATCACTAATCAAGAAAACTCTGTGGCCTTATCAGTAATAATATTTACCATTCTAAAATTAATATTTAAAATCTATTATTCATAGGAAAGACTTTGGTTTTTGTAAAGCATGCAGAGTTTAGACAAACGTAAATTTGAGTCAATAAATGTAAAGCTTTAACGTGGAAGATAAATGCAGCAGATTTTGTCACGATAAATTGACAAAAATAACAATCATGATCTTGGTACTATATATAAATACTACCATAATCACTCCATCCATCCATGTAGGAACATCTGTAGCCCAACTAGGGACCATGGAACCCAATGGTGACCATTATGTTTATTCCCATTTTACACCCGTGGTAGGACCTCCAGTCAACACATACACACACATTCACACACTACAGGCAATTTGGCGCCAATTAGTCTAATCTGCATGTCTTTGGACTGTGGGAGGAAACCGGAGTACCCGGAGAAAACCCATCAAGCACACGGAGAACATGCAAACTCCATGCACACAGACTGCGAGGCGGGATGATTACTAATTTATCAAGCTATTCAAAATTCAAAATTTTAAACATGGAAGTGAAACTTTTCTACTCACAGGGCTTTATCAGAGTTGGACATTTTGGGGGTGCTCGGGTGGCTACTGAGGGAACGACTGCGAGCCAGTTTGGCTCTCCGCATCTCCTTCCCTGTAATCATCATCATCATCATCATTATTATCATCATCATCATCATCATCACATCCAATATAATGTCCTCCTTCCGTCAGAGATCACACTAACCAGTTGATGTTGACAGAGTGGCTCCAGATGTGGAACCAGACATGCCCTTGGAACCAGACAGTCCTGCTTTGCTGTCTCGTCCTGCACAGAAGATTAGAGCTCTCTCTTACTCTTACACCACAATGCTGTTCAACACTCCATTCTCCTTCCCCAGAATGACAGGTTTATACTGTAATACTGTACTAATGTATGAGTTTGTATTGTTTCTATAATATGAGCTCATTCACAGGAAGTCCACATAAACAGATTAAAATTATGTATAATCACTGATATAGTGTAATCTTTATGCTTCCTGGCAAAATGAAGCCTTTTTTTCTGATGAGTTTCAGTTCTTATGGACACACAGCTGTTTAGTCCCAATCCTGTGAGTTCTCTGAGTATGGAATTGTTTAAGTGATCTCCATTCATGATATTTTTCCAACCACATTTCTTCTACAAACTTGAGGGTTCAGCTCGATCCTCCCAGGTTTAGATGATGTGTTGAAGGTTTCTTAACCCAGTTCCAGGAATTTCAAATCTCCTTAATTGTTTTCTTTGCTTGCTGCAGCACAATAATTTGACCCTTATGAATAGGTGACATCACTTTGGCCAGGCGGTCTATATTTTATACTATATGATCCTAAATGGATGTTGGTTACTTACTCTTTTTTTCGCTGTGCTTCTCTCCTGTCAGTTTCGCTTCACTCTGCTGACGTTCTAGCAGTTCCTGTGGAGTACAAAAATGGGGAAAAAAACTAACATTGTTATCACTAATATATGAATTTTTTGGAAAGACATTTAGCTGGTGTTAATGTTGTATAAATATCTGAATGATTTGTCTAGATGATCCTCATTTCTTTACATAAGTACAAATTTAGCATATAAAGCTTTTGTTGCAAAGTACTATATGAAAATATCTATCTATCTATCTATCTATCTATCTATCTATCTATCTATCTATCTATCGATCTATCATATTGTCTCCGTTTATTTGAGATTGGTTTTTAAGTGCAATAACTTAGTGTATTGTACCTGGGCTGGTCATGAATTTGTTTCTCCTAAATGAGTATTTTAGGAGATCTTCCACATCTGCAGGTCATGGACATGTATTTCAGAAATAAAACTAAATATTGATGATGTTCTACCAACATTACCCAATGTTCAATATAAAAAAAAAAACTGTCTTCTATACAAGGGTGTCAAAGGCACAGTCCAGAAGCAGGACAGATCTGTTCTGAAGATCCTATTCGGGCCACCAAATAATCTTCATAATCAGGGTTATAAATAAAAATGGTCTTATAACTGTATAAATTTGAGAAAAAGAGCTAGTCTCTGTTGTTCCACTAGGGGGCCAAAACAAAACAAGCCCCTGATAAAACTATGCTAACAAGGTAACTGTTCATTAGCATGCTAAATATTTGATGAGTCGATTTTTTTCCATCGTTCCACTAAAGACTTGATTAATGAGCTAAACTTCTTTCTTAGTGTCCGCAGTCCCGATAAAATCACACCTGCTTACTTCATCATTACAGATTTTACAGTTTTAACGTTTCTGTAACCCAGCCTGAGACTCCTGTTCCTGACATTCTGATGTCTTTTATTCTTCTACAGTACATGATTGCTCTCTCACCATTTCCAGCAGTAGAGTCTCCTCCTTCTCCTTCTTTTGGTCCAGCAGGTCTCTTTCATGTCTTTTATGATACTGCCGGAGTAAGAAATCATCTAAGATCTTATAATACACAAATATTATCTGATAAAATCATAAACACTTTAGAGAGAAGGTAAAACGCTACCGGTTCTGTGATGTCCATTTTGTCCAACTCCAGGACTGTCTAAGGGGGTAAATATATCAATATGAAATATTATTCGGTATAATGCTTTTTTTTTTGTTAATGTTTGTTTTTTTTAAAGGACGAGAAGTCAGGACGTGTCTCACCTTGCGTACGGTGGCTACGACGTCTTTGTCCTTCTCGCGACAGAGCAGCTTTCTCACACAGAACTCCAGCTGCTGGAGCAGATGCTTGTCTGCGGGTAGCCGTATGGTGGACCTGAGCCTGGGCAGCATGTAGCACAGTTTATACCTGCACATGGTCAGACACACACACACACACACACTTTAACCATCAGGTAGAAGGATAATTAACACGAGTCGTGTAGCTATGTGTTCGCTGTAGAGTTAGAGTTCACCTGACGTTAGCCACGGGGTCGGTAATGAGCTCCAGAGCCTGCAGGAGGAAGTGCTTACAGAAGTAGGACTTAGAGAAGAGATCTATGGCGATGTCGCACAGGTCCAGAAACCGTAGCCGGTTCCAGTAACTCCGCCCTTGAGCAAGCTCTTCAATAAAGTGATTTATGTTTTTTTTTTTATTAACGTAATAATATACAATCGATAAATATCAATTCATATCAAAATACACTTCTTTAAATTGATTACTAAGGTAAATGTGACGCTCACTCACCCTGCACTATTTTGCTGATGATCTCCTGTCTCTGCTCCTGCTTGCGGTTGTAGCGCAGAAACACGCACAGCGTCCGGGCCGCTTCCCTCTGCACCGGGAGCACATTCTACACACACGGAGGAGGGAGAAATGGGTTAGATCTAATGTGAGTATGAGTCAGGTGTGTGTGTGTGTGTGTGTGTTTCTCACATTGGTGGTGATGATGCTGAACATCCTCTGCAGGAAGCGGAAGTAGATGTGGTCTCCAGAAACGACGCGGGGCAGACAGGAGTAACGCTGCAGCAGCTTCTCATGGACGCGCCAGCGCAGTGAGGATGCGGCTTTCTGCTCAGCCGCCACCAGCGCAGGAACCAGGTCAGGAACGTTCACCTGCTGAGGAGAGCCACAATCTTACAGTGGAACATGGGAACAATGGGAAACCAACACTGCAGTAGCAGTTGTGGTGGCAGAAGAAGGAGAAGGAGAACGAAAGATAGTTATAGCAGTAGTAGTATTATTAGTGTTTTTTTATTTTTTTTATTTGAAGGACTGAAGAACTAGAAGAGCTGTTTTACTCATTGTAGAACTATTAACATTGATAGTAGTTTTAGCAGAATTAGTAGCAGTATAAAATTCCTTTATAAATATATAAATATATAAATATATAAATACACATTAGTAGAGGTACCTTGCTCTCTGGTCCTGCTCCCTCTCCCCTGGATGTTGCCAGTTCCAGTGATTCCTGGAGATGAGTGAGTAAAGAATCCAGTACCTGCAAACACCACAGACCAGGCTCAGACTAAGGCTCAGACAGAGTATCAGCCCAAGGCTCAGCTAGAGGCTCAGAGGATCAGACTGAAGCTCAGATAGTAGTTTAGAGTATCAGACCAAGAATTAGATAGTGGCCCAAAGAATCAGATCAAGGCTCAGCTAAAGACACAGAGGATCAGACCATGGCTTGGCTAGAGGCTCAAAGGATCAGACCATGGCTTATATAGAGGTTTAGAGGATCAGACCATGGCTTAACTAGAGGCTCAAAGGATCAGACCATGGCTTAACTAGAGCTTCAAAGGATCAGACCATGGCTTAGCTAGAGGTTTAGAGGATCAGACCATGGCTTAACTAGAGGCTCAAAGGATCAGACCATGGCTTAACTAGAGGCTCAAAGGATCAGACCATGGCTTAACTAGAGGCTAAAAGGATCAGACCATGGCTTAGCTAGAGGTTTAGAGGATCAGACCATGGCTTAACTAGAGGCTCAACGGATCAGACCATGGCTTAACTAGAGGCTCAAAGGATCAGACCATGGCTTAGCTAGAGGTTTAGTGGATCAGACCATGGCTTAACTAGAGGCTCAAAGGATCAGACCATGGCTTAGCCAGAGGCTCAGAGAATCAGTCCACAGCTCAACTAGAGACTCAGATGGCGGCTCAGACAAACGCTCAGTTAGAAGCTTTACAAAGGATTGGTTTGAGGCTCAGAGAGTGGCTTAGACAGAGACTCAGACAGAAGCTCAGACAGAGGTTTAGACAACCAGACCAAGGCTCAGATAGACACTCAGAAGATCAGAACGAGGCTCAGAGATAGACTCAGTTAGAGGATGAGATAGGTGATTGGACTGAGGCTCAGACATTGACACAGACAGAGACTCAGACAGAAGGTCAGACAGTGATGGAGAGGCTCAGACAATGACACAGGTAGATGCTCTGGTGGAGGCTCAGACACGCATTTAGAAAGGGGGCAGAGATCAGATAGAGGGTCAGACATAAATCAGACTGGACCCAAGACAGGGGCTCAGACAAGAGGTCAGAATGAGATCAGACAGGGGGCAAGACAGGAGGTCAGACAGAGGTTCACACAGGGATTAGACAGGGTTCAGACAGAGATCAGACAGGGACTCTGACAGGGGTTTAGATGGGATCAGACAGAATTCAGACAGTGGCTCATACAGGGACTCAGACACACATAAGATATAGATCTGATAGAGGCTCAGACATGAACTCAGGCAGAGGTTTAGACAAGGGCTCAGAAAAAAGATCAGACAGAGAGCAGACAGGGGCTTAGACAGGGCTTCAGACAGGGGATCAGACAGAAGATCAGACAGAAGATCGGACAGCCAGTTGAGTCCACACACAGCCTGTACACAAGATAAAGCCTCTGTGTTTAGACACGTACTGTAGGGAGCAGATGGTGTTGAGTAAATAAAAAAAATTTAAACTAATGTTAAATCCCTTAGAACACTCGAGTCTTACACACTTACAGACTGAATGGACATTACGGTCACACAACCCATAACCCCACCCCCACCCCCACCGTCACCCAACACACACAGAGCTTCAATCCACTTATTAATAACAGCATGAACAATCACACACACACACACACACACACAGGTCCCACCTCTAATGAGTCATCCTGCAGTAAGGTGATCAGCTCTTTGTGTACATAATGCACATTCGGACCCAGCAGTTTAACCACCTGGGAAAGAATAGTGTGGAGAAAGAGAAGTTCAGAGTTCAGTTAGAACCTTAAACCCTTTACAGTGTGTGTGTGTGTGTGTGTGTGTGTGTGTGTGGTAATTACATCTATAAGCCCTCAGCATGGTGTGCAAGAACAGAATCAGTGCATGACTCACTGCAGGTTTAATGTAAACAGTAAGGCGGCATTTCCCTGTTGCCATGGTGACAACATTATACAGCACCATATGTTGCATGTATAGTGAGTATATAACTGCAAAGATGACTATATAGTGAAAGCCTGAGTGGAAGAAATTTAAGTCTAAGTAGTCTGAAAGGTCCTGTGTGCCTGTGATTTATAAGCCGGTAATGAATAAGTTAGACATTACCGCTGGGAACGCTACACACACTACCAGTCAGAAGTTTGGACACACCTTCTGACTCCATGACCGTTCCTGATTTTTATTTCTTTCTACACTACTTTTTATTCTAATCTGAGGTGCTGGTTGCTAATTGGTGATTTCTGAGGCTGGTGACTCTAAATGAACGTCTCCTCTGCAGCAGAGGTCAGTTTTGGTCTTGATCTCCTGGGAAGGTCTTCATGAGAGACAGTTTCATCATCATGGAGCTTGATGGGTTTTACAAACACACTCGACACAATACTGTTCTTGTAAGAACTGTTCCAGAACATCTGACCTTCACGTCTTAGAATAACAGACTGTAGTTGCTGATACTTACTGTAATTACCTAATGCCATGTGTGTTATTCAATAGTTTTGAAAAAAAAAATCAAGTGTTGTTCTAGGATGTAGAAAATAAATCCAACCTTGACTGGTACTCCTGTTAGCTACTGTATGAGACACTGGTTATGTGGTTAAGTAAAAGCGCCCCATATGAGTGCTGCATGTGTCTCACATGTAGTGTAGGAGAAGTACCTCGTGGAAACCCTCGGCAGCGGTGCGTCGCACTGAGATCTCAGGGTCGTGACAGAGGCTTGAGAAAGTCCGGTACAGCTCAGACAGGAAGTGGTTTGGGTCAGCGAATAACACCATGGCCTAGGGTAGAGTATGTACGAGTAGTAAAAGGATTAGATATTAGATAACAACATAGATAACAACATTAGATAACAATATGTTATAATACTTAGGTTCAAACACACAAGTTTATAAGTGCTGAAGAAAGGTCATGACTTCATAGATTACTAGCCTGAGGGCTGGAACAGGAGAAGCAATGTCAAAAATATTCATTTTATTATAATTTTCCTCTTTGATTGGATAATCGCTGAAGTGAATAATATGTTTCAGCTGCACCAGTTCTTTTAGCTCTAACTCATGCAGTGAGGAGCTTCTCATTTCCTAAACAGCCATGTTGGAGATGTAGGTTGAAGTTATTGGGGCCAGGGGTAGCTCAGTGGTTAAGGCATTGGACTACGGTTCGGAAGGTCTCAGGTTCAAGCCCCACAACCACCAGGTTGTCACTGTTGGGCCCTTGAGCAAGGCCCTTAACCCTCAACTGCTCAGATGTATAATGAGAGGAAAATGTAAGTCGCTCTGGATAAGGGCATCTCCCAAATGCCTAAATGTAAATGTTATTGTCCTGCATCAAGCAAAGACAACAACTAAGGAGATAAGACCCGT
>JAQMYL010000020.1:18655090-18668010 GCA_030014365.1 Clarias pachynema
GTGCACCTTGTTTGTTTATTTATTTATTTGTTTTGTATAATACACTTTGGTTTAATTTAATACAAGCTTTTGTGTCGTGTCTTGTATTGTCCCGCCGCGGTTGCGCAATACCGGAAGTGTTCTTTACTAGCCCATATTTTGATTCCCGAATCCGTAATAAAGTAACTAGCGATTTAATACAAATCCAAGCGTTACACCTTGACACGGAAGAGTTGAGAACTCATTGTTGAGAACTCTCACATCCTCTGAATTACCAAGAAAATACTCATGTACAAAGCAATCATAAGGAGTAAGAGTGGAGCGGGTAGCAATCGTACCAATCATCCATAGTGTGAAATCAGCTTTAGAATCAGCAAAGTTCATTGGCTTTATACATGTAGTTAGCACAATGGAAATAAAGTTGTCTAATGTAATCTAATTACATCTACTCACTCACTCGTTCTCAATACCACTCATCCTGTATAGGGTTGTGGGAGGCCTGGAGCCTATTCAAAGGTACTCGGGGCAGGAAACAGGGTACACCGTGGATGGGGTGCCAACACAAGCCATCACAGCTATTCTAAACGAATGTAATCTAAACATACAGTGGCAAATACGGCTCCTTATAGTATGTGTTAGCTTCATAATAAAGAGCTATGCTTTGATCAAGGTGGTTAAGCTTTTGCAGCTCTGGCACTGAGTATACTGCTTTGCGTTGGTTAAATCAAGAACGCTATACACTGTAAAGAAGTTCAAGACTTACTCAATTAGTCTTTAACATTACATCCCCAGTCTGTCTTTTTCTATAAAGTCATGTTATAATCCGTGTACCGGGTGCACAGGTGCGATTAGGGTCGGGACACTCACCTGAGAGGCCATGACACAGCTTTCCGTACTGGAAGGACAGTGACGACAGCACTGCCTCGTCAGCTTTAAAGCACTTCTCACAGAACGTCTTCACCAGTGGGAATATAACATGCGTCCTGTCGTCTATGGAAAAGTGAAGAAGACCATTAAGGCTGCTTTACCTTTTCCAGGCAAATCAATTTGCATTGCAGTTTTAATAAAAGACATGGTCACAGAGCAGTTTTAACAAAACCCCAGTGGAGAGTTAGAGGCTTAAAGAGAAATCCAGGAAGTAGGGGAAAAAAGATCAAAATGAAGAAAAGGAAAAATGCACCCCATTGGACATTGAGGGCGAGGCAAATGAAAACTTAGCATAAGAACTGTGACATAAAATTGACAAACAAACAATGCAAAAAAAATCCACTCTTGTAAACATCAAGTCATTAAATTCAAATGCAACATCTGAAGTCATCTGAAAAGCACTAGTTCTGAGCTAAAGTGAATTACTGGTGATTAATTAAAATAAATAATTAAATAAATGAATAAATAAAGCAGCTGACCGCTGTCGAACATCTCCAGGAGGTTGATGATGGTGTCGAAGGCTGCCAGTCTCACAGTGCTGCCCTCATCACGTGCCAGCTCCACTAACTCCGGTAACACCACAGCCTTCGTATGTTCCGGTCTGGTACATGAACACAAAAGTAAAAAGAAAAAAAGAAATACACTGTTAGAAACTAATGTGTTGTTCTTTAAGTAAGTAAAGTGCACAGTGCATCTCCTGCATGCAGTGGTGGTGTGCATCCTGAGTAGGGCTGTGCACCACACGTCTGTATTCACAACGCTGCGAAAGAAGCACTCTGTTGCTAGGGTCTGCTGAAAACTCTAAAACCTTGCGTCTATTTTGGATACTTTGGAAAGAATGTTACGTATACTGTATCACAGGTTTACTGATCGGCTTTCTGATATTTTCATATACATTTATATTTCCCTTTGAAACAATGGTATGAGGCGCTTGATTGATTTATACAAATTCAATTCAATTCAGTAGTATTTGTATAGCGCTAGGATAATGGCGCAAAGCAGCTTTACAGAAATAGAAATTCTGGATAACTTTGTGCCTGATGAGCAAGCTGGTGGTGCCGATGGTTGGAAGGAAAAACTCCCCGAGAAGCCATGAGGAAGACACCAGGCTCAAAAGTGATCTCATCCTCATTTGGGTGATATCAGATACTACAAGCATAAATAAATCTTTTCTATAGTGGTAATATGATCTAAGGAGCAGTTGTACAACAGTCAAGAGTTTAATAAAAGAAATCTGGAAATACCAGTTAGCCTAGTCTGCATGTCTTTGGACTGTGGGAGGAAACCGGAGTATCTAGAGGAAACCACAGTGCTAACCGCTACGCCACCATGCCGCCTCAATTTATTTATTTTCTTCCAAACAACTATTAGAAATACTTTAAGGGTGAGTAACATGACCAAAAACAAAGATAATAATAATTGTGATATTTTAGGACAATTCTAAGCTACATGATATGCATCACGATATAAAGTTTTACTTCCAGGAAAGGAAATCATCTTTGAAAAAAATGTGTGATGAAAATATAAGATAAGGAAGCATTTTACAAGTTTAATTATTTAAAAAACTCAAACTCATACTCATACATCAAATCTGCTTTAAGTTTGTATCCTTTTATTAAAAAGACTCCGACTGAAGACTAGCATCAACCATAAGCCTCCTTCTCCCTCATCGTCCCGGCCTCGTAAAGCCGATTTTTCAGTCCAGCTGTGACATCATGTCTTGCCTGTCCTGCATATATTTCCTGCATGAGAGCAGTACGTGCTCGACGGTCTCACTTTCGTGGCATTCCTGACAGATTCCCATTGGGTGTTTACCTTCTATGAGTAGAGTGCTTTGTGTCCAATTCTTAGTCTCCTAATTATATACTGTATATATGTTGCCAAAAATATTCGCTTGCCTGCCTCCACATGAACTTGAATAACACTCACTCACACACTCATCATCTATACTACTTTATCCTGTATTCAGGGTCGCGGGGGCCTGGAGCCTATCCCAGGAGGCTTAGGGAATGAGGCAGGGTACACTCTGGACACGTTGCCAATCCATCACAGGGCACACACACTACGTGCCAATTGGCCTAACCTGCTGGTCTTTGGATTGTGGGAGGAAGCCGGAGTACCCAGAGAAGACCCACCAAACACGGGGAGAACATACAAACTCCATGCACACAGAGACGGGAATCGAGCCTGGCCGGGAATCAAACCCGGACCCTGGAGGTGGAAGGCGACCACACTTGAGTAACATCAATTCTTAATCCATAGGGTTTAATATGGCCCACTCTTTTGCAGCTATAACAGCTACAGCTCCTCTGGAAAGGCTTTTTATGGGAAGACAATTCTTACATAAGAGCATTTGTGAAGTCAGACACAGATGTTGGACGAGAAGGCCTGGGTCGGAGTCGCTGCTCTAATTCATCCCAAAGGTGTCCTATCGGGTTGAGGTCAGGACTTTCACACCAAACTCGCTCATCCATGTCTTTATGGACCTTGCTTTGTGCACTGGTGCTCAGTCACATTGAAGCAGGAAGGGAAACTCTTCGCACAAAGTTGGGAACATGAAATTGTCCAAAATGTCTTGGTATGCTGAAGGATTAAGAGTTCCATTCACTGGAACTAAGGGGCCAGGGGTAACTCCTGAAAAACAACCTCACATCATAACCCCCAACCCCCCACCCCTCCCAACCAAACTTTAAACTTGGCACAATGCAGTCAGACAAGTACTGTTCTTCTGGCAACTGCCAAATGCAGACTTGTCCATCGCATTTCCAGACGGAGAAGCATGATTTGTCATTGCAGAGAACACGTCTTCACTGCCTTAGAGTCCAGTGGCAGCATGCTTTACACCACTGCATCCGATGCTTTGCGTTGCACTTGGTGATGTAAGGCTTGGATGCAGCTGCTCGGCCATGAAGACTCATTCCATGAAGCTCTTTATGCACTGCTCTTCAGCTAATCTAAGGGCCACATAAAGTTTGATGGTCTGTAGTTATAGACTCTGCAGAAAGTTGCCGCTCTCTGTGCACCGTGTCTCAGCATCCGCTGACCCAGCTCTGTGGCCTAATGGAATTCACTGAGCTCCTGAGAGCGACTCATTCGCTTGAGTGAATACTTTTGGCAATATATTGTATATACAGTATATTTTGTTGCTAGCCTTTTGGCTGCTCCCGTCAAGGGGTCGCCACAGCGGTCCATCTGATCTGTACAACAACTTGGCACAAGTTTTAAGCCGGATGCCCTTCCTGACATAACTCTCCCATTTTTACGGCACTGCTTCTAGTGGCTGGGATTTGGGCATTGGCTGGGAATCGAACTTGGGCCTTCCACATAGACATATACATCTAGCTATACACTTACTTTTCGGCCACTAGTTGGAAAAGGAGCTGTGTTTTTATTGGTACTTATTATATTATAAGTGTATTTAGTATCTATTCCTCTTTCTCGCATTTATCTTTTTACCCAATTCCCCTGGCGATGTTCTCCAGCTGGCGACACATGCAGGAGCGCACCTCGTACTCCACGTCCTGACACAGCGACCTGACCAGAGGCAGCAGGTCCTTCTTCACCCTGCACAGGATGGCATAACAATACAACAGCTCAGGCTTGTTCAGAGTTACACCATAGTGCTGCTGAATACTGGATGCTGATTGGTCAGAAGGTGGTGATAATATTCTATAACAGCAGCTTGGACAGTAGCGTACATGTAGCTACAAATCATGGGTTTATTAATTTTATGAATGTAGTTGTTTTTAATGTGATATACCAGGAATGAAGCACTTCAGCTTTGGGGTGGTCGCAGTATCACTGCTTCATCACACCACTTCTTTGTTTTTTTAGTTTAGCTTATTTAAGCTTTGGAAATTAGTAACTATCATGAAAAACACAAATTATAATTTATAGCCATAAAAACAGATTAAATATCACCCAAAAGGATAAACTTAAAGGTATTTAGTGATTATATACATTGTACTATATACGATTACACTCCTGATTTGTTGCTGGTTCATACATGCCTTCATTCCTCACGTTTCACACAAACAGGACACTCACACTGATGACTCAAATTTGGCAGCCACCTTCCCCAGGATGCGACAGCTGGCCAGACGAGCCGGTACGGACTGCGAGAGCTGAGCTTTCGATACCAGTGGGCTCAGGATCTGCAAACACCAACACACCACGATAGCAGTCACATCTTAGCAGCTCACTTCTGTGTGCTATATTGAGCTAAACAGCAGATCTGTAACATGAAACAATGGGGGGAAAAAAGAGTGAGGAAAAATAGGTCTCATTACCTCCTGTCTGATGGTTTCTTTTGGTAGAGCATCAATAGCTGATAACAAAGTCTCAAGCCATGCGCCGCTGACCACTGTGGGAAGGAGATAAGAAGGAGAAATAAGGGAGCAGGCTTTGGACAGGATTCATTGAAAGCAAATGTGCAGATGGAAAAGGAATCCAGGTGGTGTCTTAATGTGATGCAGAATGACTGTGCATAATTAATAGGAATTCATAAAGGCATTAAAAATGTCCTCTGAATGGTCAGAAGTTTGAAAAGTCTCAAGTTTCCCTGACCTTACGTGTTATGATTAATCATTGGTTCATAAAGATTTATGCTATTGCCAAAAGTTGATAATACAGAAATAAATTCACTTTTTCTTTAGTATTTTGTACAAATTAGAGTCAGGGGCAGAGTCAGGCTCCACCTGAGCAGAGTTTATGATGTCACTACACATTAACTTCACGACTTTGGACCAGGCATGGTTCAACAGAATGTAGTAATTACACTATATGGACAAAAGTGTTTGGCCGAACCTGCAATGACATTGTATCCAAATACTTCAGTATGGAGTCGACCCAACTTTTATAGCTATAACAGCTTCCACTCTTCTTGGAAGGCCGTCCACTAGATGTTGCAGTGTGATAGTGGGAATTCCGGCCCATTTATTCTTTAGAGCATTTATGAGGTCAGATACTGATGTTGGATGAGAAGGCCTGGCTCACAATCTCCGTTCCAGTTCATCCCAAAGGTGCTCGGTGGGGTTGAGGTCAGGGCTCTGTGTTCGGGCCGGTCGAGTTCCACCACACCGAACTCACCAAACCATGTCTTTATAGTCCTTATTTTGTGCGCTGAGGCTCAGTCATGTTGGAATAGAAAAGGGCCTTCAACAAACTGTTCCCACAAAGTTGGAAACGTAGCATTGTCCAAGATGTCTTGATATGCTGAAGCATTAAGATTGTCCTTCACTGGGGATAAGGGGCTTGATAAGGGGATAAAACACCTGGATTCAATAATTAACAGGTTTGGACAAATATTTGTCTATATACTAAATCTTCATTGTTTAATCTGACATGTAGAACATAGTGTCCAGAATTACTGGGACGGTCTGTGAGGGCACAATCTTACTTGCCAAAGGTTAAGACTGCCCCTCTTAGCTTCAGTGAGTGGGAGAGCGACTATCTTAATTATGAAAGTATTGACGTCATCAATATTTAAATTAGCATGTCCCTAGCATTAATAGCATTAATAGCATAATAGCATTCTCCTATGTAGGTGTTTCCATGAATAATGAACCTCAAATTAGGTTATGTCAAAGATTTATGTATTTTTCACAGTTTCATTACCAACCATATTTTGATGTGTATTTTATGGAGGTGCCGTTAGAGAGAAGCTCCCTGTTCCTGACCTGTGTCTCGGTGGTCTAAGTTAAGAAGAACGATCTGCAGGATCGAGTGTGTGTGCGTCTGGATAAGGACGATGTCGTCCTGGAGGATGGTGAGAAACGATCCTGCCGCAGCCAGCTGCATGTCTGCCCCGGCCACGTGCAGCACTTCCTGTGAGCCAAGACAGAAACAGATCCGGTTATGGAGTTTAGTCTGGTCGCCTTGGCTTATCGCTAGGAGACGCTGTGGGTGATATAATACAAGTGGATCATGTTCTGATTGTCAGGGCTGGGAATTAAAGAATGAAAGGCAGTACCCTGACTTTGTCCTACCCTGACTTTTGGCACCACTCTTCTGAAGGTTTCCGCTGGGTTCTGACGCACCAGGTTTGGCAGGTTCACAATCACGCTGGCTCGCTGGACGTCCTGTCCGGAGCTGATGGAGACACGGGACAGCGGGACAGAAACAACAGGTCACACACATGTACTGGGTGACGCACAAAAGTGGAAGAAAAGCATACATCCATGGGTTCATCTTAACTAATTGGTCAAGTGCCTCATATAGAATGTGCATTATGAAGAAAATTAAACTTTGGAAGAAAAACCAAAGTTTAGTGCTAACAACTAAACCACCGTGCCGCTCACTGCAAGACTAATGTTGCTAACAATAGCTTGTATTGCCCGCTGAAGCAGGAGAAAACGTCAGGATAATAATTCTAAGGAGCAGTCATAGAATAGGTGTGAAAAATTTCAAGCCAAGTTTAGTCCTTTAAATAGCATCGCAGCAAAAATTGGTCCGACAGCGACATCATGTCCCTGGCCAAAAACAGTTGCGGGAGGACGGCATAAATTAGTAAAAATATGTGACACAGAACACAGGACTCCTAAATATGCCTTCAGATTTGTTCGTACATGTCTACAGTTGTCTGGGGTTGCATGTACTGTACAGCTGTTACTTTGACTTTTAGCTAAGTGTTGTTCAGTACTGTACTGTATATACCCTCCCAGAAAACATCTGGACGTTTGGTGACCGTTGATGACAGCTGTAACGTCAAAGACATACGTTCAACTTTCATTTTGGAACTATTTTTCAACCATGACGGGACATTTCGGAGGGACGTCATTTCAACGGTCATCAAGCGTCCAAATGTTTGCTGGGAACAGTTCCACTGTGTGTGAAAATAAGAGTGTTGTCTCGCCACATCGTCCTCAATTTTAACCTGTTAAGAGATATAAGATTTACACACTGGCCTGATATGAAGCAATGTCTTAAACAGCTAAGATAGATGGAAAGATAATTAACAGCTAATTTAGCCTTCCTCGGGTGGTGTCTTAGTGGTGTCTTAACTTTTATATTGCTGAACACTGAGGGTGTCGCAATAAATTAAGACTCATATATAAGGCATTGATTTTTTGTTTCTGGTCTCTGCGTTCTGATTGGCCAGGAAAACGCACTTCTGCAAAAGGCCGTCCGAGGACAGTTCGTTTAAAGTTATAGACATGGAAATGGCATGTCTGAAAAACGAGTAAAGCAGGAAGCCCGAATGTAGGGTCTGAGGTGTGTTTCAACCGGAAACGTAACACATTACATTTTGGAGAGCTCTAAGACTTAATTATAGTACAATCTAACATGCACAATTAATTGCATAAAAATAGAAATCGCAATATGGACCTGTAAGATTATTATCGCAAAAGGCTGCAATTTATTACAGGTAATATATGCATCGTCCGGGATTTATGTAGAGTTTGTTAATAATTTACCTAATTGTTTTGTATTTAAATACTTTTAAGGTGATAAATAAATATCGTCAAACATCCCCTTAATGAGATCATTTGTGCTGATATTTGGTGTTAGTCTGGATGGATATGTTTCAATACAAAATGGTACGTTTAATAGTTAAATATCGCAGTTTAAAACGCAAGACATGTACAATACAGTATGTTTTTTTTGTCTTGTTATCAAATCGTGCAGCCCTATTTTTACATGTGATCTTCAATGGAAAGCCTATTTTGGAGAAATCGTTCTTTTCGTTCAAAACGTTTGTCAAAGCGTCAGGTGGTTTTAAGACGTTGATGAGTCCCTGTACCTTGCCTCGACCATTTCCTCACCGCACGCTCGCTCTGAGCTATTCATTACCTTTGCACTTACAGCGTGTCCCCCGGTGCACTTTGTTGGCAGAAGGTTATTTAATAACTAAGAATGAGCTGTGCTTGCTGCCAGGTCTGTCAGAGAAGGGAGACGGCGATGTGGTCATGGTGTGTGCACCCTCACAATACCCTCCGCAGCGTCGTTCAGCACTGTTTCTCTTCCTGGACTAGTGATCAGAGGACACAGTGGAGCAGTTGGGGCCTTAGAGGGGACGGTTAATGGAATGGGTCAGGGGTCCAGTAAATTTGTTTTATTCTAAAATCATCACAAGATAAAGGTGATGCCCAGCTACATGGGTTCATTCTGCTAGAAAACCGCAGATTAGTTAAAGGTTAGTTAGTTTAAACTCCCCTTGTTTTTCTTGGTGTATAAATCCGCATTGAAAAGCTTTGCATCCTCTGTGCATCTCTGCGCGGCTTAACACTCATCCCTCTCCTTTCTGTCACCTCACAGATTTGTTGGCAGCTCTGCTTTTAAGCTCCGACTGACAGCCAGCAGGGGCAATTAAGCTGCACTGAGAACTAGTTTGCTGCCCGAGGGAGTCGAGGTGTGGAACGACTCTGGAACTTAATTAGCACAGGGAAAGATCTCTACGTAGCTTTTGTAGGTTAAAGAGAAATGCCGAGATCTGCCAAGAAAGTGTGATTGGCTGTTTTCTGGCGCATATCTGCGTATTCTGAGATCAAACTGTGACAGCAGGAGATAAGAAGCTCATGTGTCGTGTTTCCTGGCGAGCTGATTATAGAACGCTCGAACACACACAACCTCCAGTGTGTGTCATTTACGCTTGACCTAAAGTCTGACTTGGGACAAAGACAATATGTCATGAAGTGGGGGGAAAAGTACTAGCGTGATATGCAGGTGGGAAGTTCATGACACAACAGCTAATCATCTGCATACGGTTGAACCTGGTACGAATTCACAACACTTTCTTAGACTAATGAGAAAGAAGCCAGCAGTCATTCGAAAAGAGTTGCAGGACGACCTGAAAGCAGCAGGAACAACAGCGACGAAAACATCAAGCAATAAAGTTGCACCAGAAACATCTCACACCAAACTAGAACCATCTATGTTGATCAGAACTCTGACTCTTGTCAGATGAAACAAAATAAATCTGTAATAATCCAGTTGCTTACGTTTGGAGAAATAAAGAAAAACACCATCACATACACAGAGTGAAGCACGGTGGTGGGAGCATCACGATACACCACTGCTCCTCTGAGGCGTTACACAATCTCAAAGGTCACATGAATGGAGCGACGTACTGGGACACATCGAACATGAAACTGAGTCTGAGGAGAAGATCAACGATCTGAAACATCTAGCTGTGAGAACGCCAGAAGGTCTTGCATGACTGAGATGATCTCCGGCTCTAATCCTATTAAAAATGTATGAATGAATGAATCAGAAAGATCATCATGTTGTTGGAGAAATGAAAACGATGTATCAAAGGAAAAGAAACGAAAACCTGAACCGAAATGCTGCAAAAAGCTGATTACAGTAGTTTTTACTTAAGGAAACGACTTTACTGACAGTAAATTTGCCCAACATTGAATCAAACGTAAACATGTAATCAAGTTCGAAAAAGTTATAACTCCTACATGGATCCTCTGCGGAAAATAAAACATTTAAGATGTCTTTGAATGGCATTTCGGACGTGTTCGAGCTAATTAAAGTCTTTGTTTTTGCAAAATTCATGAGCAACCTTGTGTGTGATTGAATTAGAGGCATCTGAGAGCTTTTTTAACTGGGGAGTGTGTGTGTGTGTGTGTGTGTGTGTGTGTGTGTTTGGGTTAAGGCTGATAAAAGTATAACCCAATCTTGTAATCAGATCACAGACATCCAACTTTAATCAGCTGAAATCCTTCATCAGATAGCGATGGACGCTTGTTGTAGCTGAGCGTCTGAGTGTCAGTGACACGGAGGACTAAGAGCGCTTCCTTTCAGAAGTCCGCTCATCATCCGGAGACGAGCTGATAGTTAACTCGGTTAAAGACCTGAATGAAAGGTGGCTACAGTAGCTGGATTATACATGAGGCAGGTACACGAGTGAGGTACGAGCACGCTGCAAGTCAGGCACAGGGATGCTAACTATTAAAGCACTTTATTATTAAAATCCTTTAAGATGGATTATTATTGCTAAAAAATGCCATAAATATCTTTTACATACTTCATTTGTATAATAATAAATAAATGTATTATAATCTATAAATCTATAAACATTTTTTTAGGTCTTCATAAAAAGTCTTAGCATATACAGGTAACATAGTTAATATTGAATTTATACAGAGTATCACCTTTGGGGAAAATCTTTTTGACAGAATGGTGCAGCTGATTGCAGAGGTGAAAAAATTATCTTGCAAAAGTACAATTCATGGGATTTTGTGATATAGAAGGAAATGAGACTAAAATTAAAATTTCTCACTAAAAATATTTTTAAATAATAGGATTTTTCCCCTTGTACTGTACATAAAAACTGGCTTCAATTTTATTTCATATTTTAATGTATTTTTTGTTTAATTACATTTAGACATATATTTTTTCTATACATCATGTAATCTCTTTTTAAAAAAGTACCAAATTATTAACTTCTAATCTTCTATTAACTTTTTTAAAATCAATTTCCATTTAAACTGTGACACTGTACAGTATATATTATCTATACCACTCCACAATTCTATCCAAATTGGACACTTTTGATTATCCATATTTTTTAATGTGCTTATATTTAGAAAAAGTTAAGCAAGTTTATATTCCTGAATGTTGTACTTACAAAATAGATTTAATTAGTTATAAGAATTAAGTTTAATTTGTTATAATTGTAATAATAAAATAGTAATAATGTTTGGAGGAAACTAGTTAAAATCAGTGAAATGAGCTTTTAACCAAATTATAAATCCATAATGTATATAACAACATATACAGTAATGTACATATTAAATTAAACTCAATTATCTTGATTAAATAAAAGAAATTGGAACAGATGTTTTACTGCGACAGGCTGCAAAGAGCCTAAAGATACAAATTTTTAAAACTGCTTGTTTACATAACAGCCTCAGCAGCGACCTTATTTCCCCTCTCGTCTGTTCCAACCCCTCAGCGTTCAGCATCAGCAGCAGTTACTAATCACCGCCTGATCATCTGTCATCATCTGCACCTGTTTCTCACTGGTTTATGCCTTAAGTTAGATGCTTTTTTTATGCTTTAATGATTCATAGGTCACTGTGTGTCTTAACAAACAACTCTGAAACTACTCAGGTACAGAAAATATATATGAGACACAAAAAAGTCCTTCAAGAAGCCTAGAGAAATATTCCTCAAGACTACATAAAAAAACAAGAAAGTCTGGAGCTTTGGAAGCAAAATATAAAGGAGTTTTGCACAGTACTGTAAATAACATGGCCATGATGATCTGGGAGAATCTGGATTAAAACATTGTCTTGAAATGATCAAAAAAGCGTAAAAGGTAATTGTATTTACCTGAGGAGGTAGACCGCTCGCTCGATATCATTCAGATCTTCATCTACAG
The DNA here is from genome assembly GCA_030014365.1 of Clarias pachynema. Lineage (NCBI taxonomy): Eukaryota > Metazoa > Chordata > Actinopteri > Siluriformes > Clariidae > Clarias > Clarias pachynema. The sequence continues at coordinate 18,667,329 of JAQMYL010000020.1, forward strand.
TCAACTTCTCGATCTCCTCTGCAGTCTGGAACATCACACAAATATATATTCATACATTAATGAGTACGTTCTGTAAAACAGCAATCAGTTGCTAGTTCCTAGTTTTTATAGCAGACTGGTATGAATATTGGTCCAAACTCAAATCCTAATTAGTGTACACCGCCAGACAAAAAAAAGACACAGAAATCTCCATTTAGATTTAAATAAGTAAATACTTAAGAGGCTTTGATTGGATAATTGCTGCAGTGATTAATGTGGTTCAGCTGCAGTAATTCATTTAGTTCTAACTGATGCAGTGAGGAGTCTCTCATTTCTTAAACAACCATGCTGGAAAACACATCCCGCAGTCATGAACATCAGGGTTTTAGTGTGTTTCAGAAGAGTCAAATTAATATCCTGCATCAAGCAAAGAAAACAACTAGGGAGATCGCTGAAACGACTGGAATTGGGTTAAGAACAGTCCAACACATTATTAAACCCTGGAAGGAGAGTGCTGAACACACAACCTCATGGAAACCAATAATGAATGGAGATCACTTGTCCATAAGAAAACCACTTGTTAGTGAGAAAAATGGCTTCAGTTTGCTAGGGAGCATAAAGATTGTTGGAAAAAGGTCATGTGACCTGATGAGTCCAGACTGACCCTATTCCAGAGTGATGGGCGTGTCAGGGTAAGAAGGGA
>JAQMYL010000020.1:18687658-18698722 GCA_030014365.1 Clarias pachynema
ACTCCATGCACACAGAGACGGGAATCGAACCCGGACCCTGGAGGTGCAAGGCGACAGTGCTAACCACTACACCACCGCGCCACCATCCAATATCCAACAAATGCTAAATAAAATACTACTACTACTAGTAATAATAATAATAATAATAAAGGTCTGTTCAATAGTAAGTATTGAAACAGGTCTCCTAATCATGCTGCTTTACATCTGGAACTTGTGTGATTCACCTGTAAAAATGATTCAGATCTGCAAAGTCGTGTCAGTTTTAATGTTTAGCCCAGATAGCTTTTCTGTTGTTGATGCTTCACTGAGCAGTTTGTTTATTTCCAGGAGTCAGTATCACTGTATTTCACCCCACTGTAACTTCCCCTGCCTTCAATAAGCCAGGCATGCCTTAATGTCCTACGTGTAAAGCCAAGTAAAGATGAGATTCAGGTCACAGGTTTGTTTACAACATGTCATCTAGATTGCTTTCGCAGTAACACTAAAACTCATAATCCAGCGCTGCACAGAGCAGTCTGGAGAAACCGAGCTGACAGAACAGAACTTCTACACAAAATATCCGCCCCATCCTGATTCCTGGTCAGCTTTCACACAGAGTAAGGTACGTCACACATTCGATAAGATCAGCATTAACACTATAGGCATCACTATGGAAAATTTTGCAAAGTCTAAGGCTAAGTTGTTGTTTTGTTGTTGTTGTTGTTGTTTTTAACTTGTATATTTTATGCACGTTCTATATTAAGGCATAATGCTAACCATGCCATGAACAATGCACCTCAACACCTGTCCTGGCAGCTATTTTATGTGCAGTATTTGGACTAGGTCAACAGCTTCAGTTGGTTATATAAAATATGATTATAAATAAATATTAGCAAAAGAACACCTCCTAAGCAATAAGCATGTGTGTCCTGGGACAGAGCGTGACATAAGCTCCAGAGAGAAAAAGTGTTTTTATTTATTAATAGTGAGACTTATTGTATATATTTTACTGTCATTGTGGCTCCTATTTTATTGTTATATTTTTTGGATAAACAACTTCATACTTAAACCAGTAATATATTATTATTATTATTATTATTATTATTATTATTATTATTATTTAAAAATAAATAATAAGCTTTGTTTTGCATGGGGGCACAAACTTTTGCACTCTAACCATATTAAGTGCTGTGGTTTTCAGAATCTTGCCTGCCCGTGTGGACGATGGCTGCTCCGCAGGTGTCGACCCCAAGCATGACGACTTCCTCTTTGGACACGGAGGACTACAGCATTTACGCTAGCATGACTGAGGAGCAGCTCCTGCAGCTAGCGATTGAGCAAAGTCTAGCTGATGCTAACACTCAGCAAATCTGCTCTCGCACAACGAGACTGACGGCTCAGTGTTCACATCCCTCACGGCCTCAGAGCATCCCTCCTCCTGCAAACCCGCCTGCTAATCTACCCGCTGACCCACCACTCATCCAATCCTCCAGGTTAATGTTTATAAGACACTCTTAGGGCATTGACGCCAAATTATGTGGTACTGCGAATGGAAGAGCGCAGAATCATTATGATGATAACATTTGCTAAAGTTTCTTTCTTTTTTCTAAGATTTTTTTTTTTAAATCAGCATAATTTTATTATAGAATTTAATGTTTCTAATTAGCTTCTACGTTTTTACCCACAGTAAAGTTTCAATGTCTTTTAAATGTTAAATAGCTGCCCATTCACTACACATGCTCAATACATTGAAGTGTCTATAGAGAAGTAGGGTGGTATACAGTACCTTACCGAGTGCAGCACTTTGCACAACAGAACACTAGAACTAAAAAGTTCTGGCCTAAACAACACATTTTACATTGAAACTTCTCTCTATTTTCCTAAAAGTCACTAAAGTTAATAGGCATGTACACATAATGGAAGAAATGTACTGTATAATCCCAGATTCCGACTTGCTGGCATGCTTTCAGGAAGGTGAAAAGCACTGGTTTATATGTGTAACATTGTTGAAATGTTTTGTGAAGCCCAGTTCCCTCTTAGTATACATCATTTTTTATCCTTACAGTAATAAACAATTCTCAAGAATCAACCGAGATGCTCAAAACCATTTGTTCAGCAAGGAAAAGACGGAAGTGATTGCTTGGACAAGATACAATGGATTTTTACGGGTTACTGTGGAATCAGTCAAGTAAATTTCTTTAAAATGCAAAACTAGTGCAAATGTGGCTAAAATTAGTGCATTGACTGATCCAAATTGGGCATTTTATTTCCAGAGATTTAGACCCTTTTCTCTCAGCGATTTGGAAAGGTGATGCTAAGGCTCTAAGTGCGCTAGTACGAACCAAATCCCGAAGCCTTTTGGAAACTAATCAGGAGGGTTGGCTCCCGCTTCACGAGTCAGCTTACTACGGTCATGTGGACTGTCTAAAGGTTTTGCTAAGTGGTAAGATGACCTTTGAAGACCATACACTCTTGTGTTCCCTGTGTGGACATTCATTTTAATTCATGCTTGATTGTGTGTTGCTTTTAGCCCAACCAGAGACAATTAACAGACGCACCCTAAAGAACCAAACTCCGCTTCTACTAGCTGTAAGTCGCAGACATTCAGCTTGTGTCCACTATCTGTTGGAGAAGGGTGCTGATCCCAACCTGGCAAACCACCAGTGGGAGACTCCATTATACAAAGGCAAATATACGTTAGCAATAAAACCAATAAAACCAGGATTACACTTTATGTACAGCATGTATGGGATGGTACTTACATTATTACCATAACTGCCAAATCATGTACTAATGCTAATCTGATCAACTAGTTAGTACGTTTGACCCTGTTTTCATAAGCTATTGAGGTAGATACCTATGGATTGAATGCAGCTACAATAAACTATTAAATTATACAAACAAGGCACCATTGAATTCTGGATTCTGACTGTTTAGAAGGTGTTGAATTGTAATAATTACAATGTAATGTATGTGCCAAAGCAATTCCAGCTTTGGGCAAATAGTCTTGTTTGTATATAACAATGTTTTTTTTTACAGCTTGTGAAAAGGGAACTGAAGAAGCTGTGGCTCTTTTGATAAGATATGGAGCACTGACAACTAAGGCATCAATACAAGGAGCAACACCACTGCATGAAGCAGTGGCAAGCAAAAATGTGGAAATGTGCAAATTGCTACTGCATGGAAAGGCAAATCTGATGGCTAAAAACATTTATGGCATAGATCCACCATTCACAGCAGCTCAGTGTGGGGCTGCCGAAGTCCTAAAATTCCTGATAATGAAAGGTAGACATCTACAAATTAAAAGCATTTGTAACATTTTAAACTTAACTACAGTACATGTCCACTTGAAAAGTCATCAACCAAGTCACCTCTTCATTGGTTTTATCCAGGAGATGGCTTTATAACCATTAAACATTAAAGAAGTGGTATAAATAACAAAATTTGCCAGTGGACACAAGTTTCTCAGTATTGATTGAATGCATTGTCCTTCAGGTGCAGATGTTAACACTCAGGCTAATGATGGTGCTTCAGCCTTGTTTGAAGCCTCTAAAAATGGCCACAGTGAAGTCGTAGAGATTCTCTTGTCCTACCGTGCTGAAGTTAACAAATCTAACAAAGCTGGACTATTTCCTATTCATGTTGCAGCTAAAAACGGACATTGCAGGTTTGTAAAACAAGGTTTATCCTTTTGTTAATTCATACGGAATTCATTTGATGGGAAAGAAAAAGCTTAACTATATTATTTTCCTTCTTGTTCAGAGTTGTTTCCTTGCTAATACCAAAAACTAACAAGACCAAAATAAATCGCTCTGGCATCAGTCCTCTTCATCTGGCTGCAGAACGCAACAGAGATGAGGTTCTTGAGGTACTGATAGATGCCGGGTTTGATGTCAACTCCATGCTATCAGAAGATTGGTCCAAAATGTATGAGGACCATCGCAAAACTGCCCTCTACTGTGCTGTGGCCAATAGCAATGTTGATGCAGCTGAAATGCTCCTGGAAGCTGGAGCCGATCCCAACCTGGACACCTTCAATCCTCTGCTCGTTGCTGTGAGGAAGGGCTGCATTGAAATGGTCAAGCTTCTGGTCAACCATGGTGCAAATATTAACTCCATCCTCCCAACTCACCCCACCGAATTCCCAGCTGCTATGATTTTTTCCATGAATAACTTGCCAATGATTAAGTACCTCATGGATTATGGGTGCGATGCTCAATCATGCTTTAAGTGCGACTATGGCAGTGGATCTCACCCGCCCATAAAATCCAGCATGCAAGATGGAAGGGACAGGCTTTACTACCTCGGTGATGAAAGTTCAGAAAGCTGTGTACAGGTAAATGTTAGAAAACCACAAGGGTACATCCTTGGTACCTTTGAATCTGTGAACCTGAGTATAGGATATATTTGAGGGTAAATTTAGAGAACAGTTACTATTCATCTACATTATATCAGTTTTAAAATTCAATACATTCATGTTCCCAGATCTTTCCATCCATTATCACTACTGGATAAGTCTAGGGTTGCAGGGGGTCTGGACCATATCCCAGAGAACTTAGGGCACAACACCCTGCATGCCAACCCATTGCAGGGCATAAGCATGCACAAGCAAACACTAAATTCAATTTTAGGAAAGAAACAGCCTACAAACAATCAACCTACACCACATGTGAATGGACTATAAAAGGAAAGTAGGGTAGCTGAAGGGAACCAACCAAACATGGGGGACCTTGCAAACTCAACGCACAGGACAGAGGGGAGATTCAAACCCCCAACCCTGGAGTTGTGAGGTGACAGTGCTAACACGTAGGCTCAAAGGATGTACCCATCCATATACCCATCCATAGTGGTTCATTCCTCAGCAATTTCTAGGGCAATTAGCATATGACAAAAGAAATTGGCTGGTGTGCTTCAGTGAACCTCAGGATTACATCAGTGGACGCTTATTGGTTCAGTAGGGCAACAATTAGTAAAAATAATAATAAAAAGTCAGAGGAGAGACACCAGACAAAGAATGATCCTAATGACCCCCATAGAGATAAATCCTTAGGGTAAGGTTTACCCATTCCTGAAGCTAGGCCTGGGGTCGAGGTCCGGTCCACCCACATAACGTGGGCTCTGGATTGTGGGCTCTCAACCTGCATGAAAGGTGGTGGTCAGATGCAGTGCCAACCAGGCAACAAGTACATAAGCAGACAATCTTGGGCAGACTAGCCCCTTGCAAATGAAATTCATTTAAGTAAGTTAAAGATAAAACAAAATGTGCCAAGGCCATACCCGTGAAGTACCCCAGTAACCAGCAATGATACAATTTGAAACTTGCATTGTACATTACTTATTATTATTGTTTAAATATCTGACTTCAACAGTTCTGTGAGATGATTGCCAGGCCAAAAGTCACCAGTTGGGCTGGACCTATCATAGACATACTGCTAGACTATGTGGGTCATGTGAAACTCTGTTCCAGACTAGTTGAACACCTGGACACTTACAGTGAATGGGCTGAAATCAAAGAGAAAGCAAGTATGTATTCCCCTGTAATCCCCTATGTTTGATTCCAAAATAAGTGTGTGGCATAACTAGATACCCTGTAGTAATCACTCATCTTCAATATGTTCTTTATCCTGTTCGATGGGGTGAGTCCAGAGTCTATCCTTGTTATGCTCGGTGGGAATAATTCCTAAACCCGGTATCCAGTCCATCACAGGGCACCACTCTCACACCTGTAGGTTTCTGGAAGGTGGGGGGAAATCAGAGAAAACTGGACACATGAAGAACACACATATAACTTGTAGAGCACTGTAGAACCCTGGAGGTGTGTGGTTATCCACTGTACCACAATGCCACTCTGGTTTATTCTCACCTTGAAAAAACATGACAATATGTGGACTAGTAGCTCCAAATTGCTCACGGCTAAGAATGTGTGTGTGCATGGTGACCTGTGATGGACTGGAATACTATTCGGAGCATACTCCCCCACCTTACACCCAGTGTTACCTGGGTATAGGGTTTGTGTCTACCACAACCCTAATAAGGACAAAGTGCTTGAGGATGAATGAATAAATTAATCATTAAAAAGTACTTCTCCTAGTTCATGTGTTTCATATACCATGCACTCATCTGGATAATCCTTAAAGTTAGTCATTGTTTGTGAATAATGGACTGTGGAGCATTTAAACTCTGCTTGTCTGTGCAGTGCCTCCTCGGTCCTTGATGCATCTTTGCAGAATAAAGATCCGTCAGCAGCTGGGAGTCCAGAGACTAAAACAGATGAACCGTCTCCCTCTGTCTCCGAGGCTTATCAAGTTTTTATGGCATGAGAAAGAATCATTTACTGATATCCTTTAAATGTGAAAATATAGTCTCAGTTATCTTTATATTTACAGAATCTTTTGGTCTTGTAAAGATGATGTTACTTTTTTTTTACTTTTGGTAAGTTGTCAAACTGGTTTTGTTGCTGCTTTTAGTTGTTTTTAATTTGTGAGTAGTCAAGCCAGCTGTTTTGTTTGATGTAACTAATTTTATGTTTACTTCAAATACCCATAGGGTTACATTTAATTCAATAAAATTCCCATTCAGTCAGATTCAACTAAATAAAGAAATAAATCAAAATCATCTATACAAATTGCACAGACATTACACAGTTGCTTTGCTGTGATCTGATTTATTTTCAGCTGCCCAAACTGTCTTTGAATTGAGTTGATTAACAGAATTTTAAAAGTGCTTTGAGAGTAAAATTTCTACTGGATCTTCACATATTTGTTAGATTTATTATTATTATTATTATTATTATTATTATTATTACTTGTAATTTCAAGAACATCAAATTCTGTATAGAAAACAAACTTTAATCCAACCTCATTTCAAAGTGTAGCAGTTTAAGATTTATACTGATCTAAATTGTTTCAACCAGTTTGATATTGTTATAATGTTCTCCACTGAAAGATTATTATTGTTATTATTATTATTATTATTATTATTATTATTATTATTATAAAAGGCTTACATTTAAAATGTGATGAATGTGTTATACTTGTATAAGTGTTGTTATAAATTTTATGGACTTCTCTGTGAATTTCTGTGCTTTATATACAGTAGTGTGTAATACTGTACAGGATGTGCTATGTGTATAATGTTATATATATATGATAAATAATAAATATGTTTTTTACAACACTATGATGAAGTGTAATTGATGAGGACCCGGAAGCCGGACACGGGCGGTTTCTGTGAGTCAAGCTTCATTACTTCTGTTGCTTATGGGACATATTTATAGAGGAAACCCTACAGTATATAACTCGCTGCAATAATGCTCACCACTAAGTCACCATGGTTTCCTGTTAAAATGTATTAAAATCTTCAAACAGTATCGGTTTAAGCACCTTATTTGTAAATGAATTCCCCACCAAATGTGTATATATTTTATTATTCATGTGTTTTATTAATCAACAGTTCAAAAGTTGTGTAAAGAAATTAAAAAATGACCTTTTTTTACAATCACTAAATTTCCAAGATATATGAATATACATAAATATGCATTAAACAGTTAGAATTGTCCAGCTGTCATTGGTAATTACTTAAAATCTCCACTAGTCAGCTATTTGCTAATAAACTAACTTCTATTTGTTGCAGATTACAGTCTTGAGTTCTTGATTTACATTGTGCTTTCTTCTGATTTTTTAAAAAAATGCATCGTTACCATGGCAACCACAATCTGCTCTTCAAATTAGTCAAACTTGCAGGTTTTGTCAAGCAGCACATGGTCATCACACATATCTGAAGTTATAATTAGTGACACTGAAAGCTTAATCCTACAGTAGCCCTACCGCCGAAGCTTTTATATACAAAAACAGTGAGATTTTTATTACATTTAGTTTGATTTTTAAAAATCAGCTGGTAAACATCCGTGTCCTGAAGATAACATCAGAAAACATCTGACTTTCAAATCACTGACACCGGAGACTCCTTCCATAAATATCAAGGAATGGGAATAAAACATGCACATAAGTGGGGTACCTTTCACAGTTGTGCAACAGATATGTTATGTAAGAGAACCTGCTTGTGTTACATTAATTGATATTTAAACTGTTGCATGAGACACACGCTATTAAAAGGGAATAGAAATAGGTCACGGGTCTCAAACGCATCCTCGAGAATAATCTGTTTGAGATCTGTTACACTGCTCTAGGCATGACCTCGGTGACTGTGTGTGTGTGTGTGTGTGTGCTATTGAAGAGGTAGAGGTAATTTAACCTTTTAACGAATACGTTCCTAGAAACGAACCTGTCGAGGTTACAAGGTTTGATTGCTTCTTGTCGTGATCTTTAAGTGCTATAATTAACCAGGTTATAATTTAATACAAAATATGTTTACACATTTACACTCTAATTAATAATTAGAGTGTAAATAATATTTACGTAACCAATTAACAGCCTGCCAAATCTGTTATTAGACATTAAATTACATACACAAAACTAAATCAGAAGCAATAAACAGTTATAACTTGTTAAAAAAATTATACATAAGGTTATCCACCATCCATCCATCCATCCAGCTATTATTATCAGCAAAAACAAGATTGATTGGACCTCAACACAACAGTCTGGTGAACTTCCTGCATTAATGCTGATGCTGCTCCAATCCACTATTAAGCTCACACTACATGAACTCCTTCACTCCTCAACCAATCAGAGATGTTATAAGAAGAGACAAGGACATGAGTGTCATTAAAATAAGTGTAGTAAACTGTACAATACACACAGAAGCATGGTAAGGGGGTGAAAACCTTTGCTCTTAACAGTCCATTCTTGCAATAAACCATAAATATCTTTATGGTTTTGGGCTTTTGCAAGTTATCATTAAAAACTTGTCCTTTTTGTTTTGACCATACACTCCTGTCTCCTGCGTCCTCTTCTCTCGGCCGTGCTTCTCTCTCGGTGTTTTTGTCTTCTGCAGTTCCTCTTTACGTTCTGCTCCAGCTACAGTATCTCCAGAGAGGAATCTGAGCCCTGAGGCTGGCATGCAGCGCTGCTGAGATCATGTGGACACTTTCGAAATGTCCTATAAACAGAGCGGGGACACAGGGGTGCTTTTGGCCGAGGACTAGGACAGGAAAAAGCGAAACAGAGTGTTTCTGTGACTTTTAATCAAAAACCTGAGCGGAAATCGAACTTTCAGGAGGGGGAGGAGGGGGTAAGTGTGCTCGAATGTGTTCACGCAAAATATACTGTAACATATCATGTGTACGTGTATATACTTCTGCGTTCATGGCCTACCTGGTGTTAAGGTTAAAACAAACCTGTGTAGATTAGATTAAAGCAAAAATGAATTCATTTCACTCTTCTCTTAAAAATGTAGTTTATCTTCACAGCAGTTCTGCATATGTTCATTAGTTATGTTTATCAGTGTGACACTTTTATATTATTAATATTTCATTATTATGTGTATATACAGTGTATCTGCAAACCTGCCTGCTTCTGTTATTTGCCTGATATTTAAAAAAAAATGATAAAAGAGAGAAAGAGAACAGAAATATGTGGTATAAATCCCGAGAGTTGTTTGGAGCAGAGTTTCTATTAATAAACCTGAACAGCTGATATGTAACACAGCTATTCTTGTCCAACAACTGGGTCAGACATAACACATGACAGCGTTACATTGATCACACACACACACACACACACACACACACACACGCTCTGAAGGTACCCAGGGGTATTCAAGATTATTCAGGAGAACTCAGGAAATCTTAGTCATAGTATTCATTCCAGGTTGTTGTTGGGTGTTTCAGGGTGGTTGTGATGATATTACAGGTGGTTGCTAGGCTGTTGCTAGGTGGTTGCAGTGACATTCCAGGTTGTTGTTGGGTGTTTCAGGGTGGTTGTGATGATATTACAGGTGGTTTCTAGGCTGTTTCTAGGTGAGTACAATGATATTGTAGATAGTTGATAAGGTGTTGCTACAGTAGATGGTGCAGATGGTTGTTGCCAGAACACTGCAACCTGGTTGCTATGACAATCCAGGTTTTTACAAGGTGTTGCTTGGTGGTTACTACTGTAGCTAGTTGCTATGGTACTGTGAGGTGGTTGGATAATACTAACACCTTATTGTCACAAGGGATCCATAACCACAGCCAATTTTTTAGGCATATTTTAATAATTGCAGCTCATGAAAGTGTACAAATTTCTGAATAGAAGAAGAAGGAAATTTAAAAAGAAGTGAAAAACATTATGGAGAAAGAAATGCAGAGCTTACTCAAAAATGAATAAAGGAAGATTATAAATCTGTCAGATTCTTTATTCTATGTCTACATAGAATTCTAATTTCATTGTCCATGGCAATATTTTTTAGCCTTTCTGTTTGAACCTTTTACCCAGAAGGCCACACCACACACCACACCATGGCGGCTGCCAGTGGGCCTGTACTGGGTGCCACCGGTCCCACGCTGAACCACGATGACTTCTGCCTATACGGCTACATGTCTGATGAGGAACTCATACAGCTGGCCATCGAGCGCAGTCTCACCGAGGCACACAACAACTCCACACCACCTTCAGCTGAAAGCACAAAGAGCTCCATCTCTCAGCACAGACCCGAGATTCCCCGGCCGAGTCAGCGGCAGATACCACAGTCCGATCCGCCCCCCTGTCCAGCAAACCCACCCAGGTACCGGGCAAAGGAAACCTAAACACACACACACGCACACACACACACACACACACACACACAGATTAATGCTCAATCAAATATGCAAACTTTGACCATTTGACATTTGAAGTTATGGCTGGAGTTAGCACCAATTTGATAAAATCCAACCAATCAAAAAGTAAACGAAGAAGATTTGAGTTCCTTTGTTACTGAAAACAGGAAGTACGGCAATGCCTCAATACCATTATAATATTTTTTGGTTTTAAATGAAATGATATTCTTGGGAACAAGGCTGATGATCATTCCAGTGCGTTCCCATCTTCCTTTGTTTTATTTATTTATTTATTTATTTATTTTTCCCGATTTTCTCCCTAATTTAGTCGTGTCCAATTCCTCCCCGTCACTAGGGGGCTCCACATTAAGGCTACCACTACCACT
>JAQMYL010000020.1:18701371-18724934 GCA_030014365.1 Clarias pachynema
AGAGAGCAGCTGCCTGACAAAACCCACATTCACAACCAGTCACAGAAGCACTTTCAGCAAGAACACACATCTGATAAAATTATGTCGACTTAAACACAACGCCGTCTCTGCAGGGATCACTTTTAAGTCGTTCTGTATCACTTCTGAACCGTCAGTGTTGTTTTCTTCACGGCTAACGCTTAGCTACAAAGCTAACTAGCGTCTAACACAAGGCTGAATCACAAATCTCTCTCTAACCCCTGATCAAGGGCACTACTTTGTGTGTGGAACAAGGGATTGTACACTCTACATAGTGCATTAGCTTCCCTTTTTGACTCTATTTGGGATTCGACCCCAGAACCCGGAAGTTAATGGAGCTGATATTCTAAAATGGAATAAGTGGAAATAATAAAGTCAATCTGGTGAGTTTCTCAGGACTGTCCACCATGTTTTGGCAACATAGTACTGGAAAGAATTTAAAACTACTTTTTCTCACTAACTTTCGGTCACCAGCTCCACCAGCCGCGGTTAGTTAGTTCCGCCAGGTGCAGAAGGACACGTGTGGGCGGAGCAAAATAACTGGTTTAATAAAGAAACTAATCATAATCTGATTATAATAAAAGGTTTTCAGGGAACAGTTGTATAAAAGCGATATCACACTCCAGGTCGTGCTGTTGTGCCTAATATCTGCACTGAATGTTTCTAACAGGTTTACTTAGTCACATGACCAGTGCTCATTATACTATTTAATTAAGAAACATGGCTGAGTTTAAAAGAAAGAGAAGCAAGCGGGAAGGTTCTGTGAATAAAGAAGAGATGTAGACTTTTTTTAAGAGGTCACACAGGACGGCAGCTTGAAAGAAGGTGAATACTTATGGAAATATCTGCAAAGAGAAGGAACATGTAATAAAAGCCAGTGTAAACTAATTTTAAAAAACATGTGCTCAAAACATGGCTACCTCTGCCAGGAGGTTAGAAAACAAGAAAACTCATTTATAATCATTATGGAGAATGTTACTCTTAACTTTCATTTATTTATTTGTAATCCCGGGATAAAGTCCAACCTGGGATGATTAACCAGCGCACGCCAAATGATCAGACGGCTCTCCTGCTGGCCGTGTCCCGGGGACACACGGAGTGTGTGGCGTTTCTGCTGGATAAAGGAGCAGACCCTGACATCGCCAACAAGGACAAGGAGACGGCTCTGTATAAAGGTACTACAGGGAGGTTCCTGAGCCTGCGTCAGCTTTAAGCAGCCGCATGTGTCATTGTTGGTATGAGAGGAAATCCTTCATGTAGCCCACAGAATAAACATGTCCTCTACATGTCCTGTTCAAAAATTACCAATTAAGTCTGTGTTTTTTTTTTCCATCTTTCCAGCGTGTGAGAAGGAAAACCCAGAGATGGTGGCCATGCTGCTGAATCACGGCGCGACGGTGAACAAGAGCTGTATCCAGGGCTGGGCGGCGCTCCACGAGGCCGTGTGCAGGAACAACGTGGAGATCTGCGAGATGTTAGTGAAGGCAGGGGCGAAAATCAGCATGGCCAACGTTTACGGCATCACCCCCATCTTCGTGGCAGCTCAAAGCGGGAACCTGGATACACTCCGGTTCCTCCTGAAAAACGGTGCAAAGGAAGAAAACCTTTATTTCAAGGCCTGAGGTGTTCCAAGAGAAGTTTTTTTTTTTTAATGGAATTTTTTTCTACCACCAGGTGCTGATATCAACAGTCAGGCAGCAGATGGAGCCACAGCGCTTTATGAAGCTTGTAAGAATGGTCATGTAGAGATCGTGGAGTTCCTGCTGTCTCAAAAAGCCGACGCCAACAAACCGGGCAAAACCGGACTGCTGCCCATTCACATAGCAGCTCAGAGGGGGCATGAACGGTGAGTGTGCGGCCAGCTACTGTGCTGTAGTCAGAAATAATAATAATAATAATAATAATAATAGAAATAATAATAGTAATAATGGGCAAGTATAAGAAAGTTCATTATGGATATTGTGGACATATTTTCAAAGCACACATTACAGTTCAGAAAATTAACACAGTGACTTGATTTTTTTTTTAAATGCTCAATTAAAGTTTTTGTTTGTTTGTTTTGTTTGTTCAATACATTTTGAAGGAAAAAAAAACCTCTTACGGTTAAGGCTGTTAAGGTACTATGCACCCTTATTTCTTCATATTTTGCTTGGAAAATGAGACAATGAGGAAGGAAGAAAGGATGTAAGTAGGGAAAGAAGACAAGAAGAAAATAAAGGAGGAAGGGAGGAAAAAAAGAACGACATAAAGCAGGTGATGGGAGGAAGAGAGGAAGAAGTGAGGCAAGAACATGTGAGAAAGGAAAGAAGTAAATGAGTCAGGAAAAAAGGAGTTGAGGAAGATGGGGAGAAATGTGAAAGCAAAAAGGAGGAAGGAACAAGGGGGGGAAGACAGGAAGAAAGAGATCAAACAAGTTATGTAAGGAAGGAAGGAAGATGGGAAAGTGAGGAAGGGAGGATGAAATTAAGGAAGGAGCGAAGAAAGGAAGGAAGAAAATGGAAAGAAAAAGACAAAGGAAAGGAGAAAAGAAGGAATATTTGAAGACAAGAGGAAAGGATCCTGGAGATGGGAAGAAATTGAAAAAGGAAGAAAGAAGTAGCCTAATTATTATTATTATTATTATTATTATTATTATTATTATTTGTTGTAGTAGTAGTAATTTGTCTGATTTTTTTTAATGTAAACATCATGCTAAATAATTGAAAATAAATATTTCTTTTAATGGAATCTAATTTTAATCAGTGACTATATGATGTACTGTGTGTATATATTTGTATATATGGATGTGTATAAATGTTGTTGCACGCTGTTTCAGCTCGGACCTCTTCGCTTTCGGGTCAGCACACAGTTCTGACAGGGCACTTCAGTAAGTCCCACAGCGTGGATGCAAAACAAAAGGCAAAGGAAAATAATCCTGAATCTCAATTAACACTGAACATTAATAACATCACATTAATCTGTAGCGTAAATGTGTAGAGAGAATACTCAGATTCTAAAGTCATTGTTCTTTAACCATGTGTCCCTCTGCTGCTTATCACCGCTGTCACCTCATTCTTCACACTTCACACTGTGTGTAAGGTCACTTTAACTTGCTTTGGATTTAGAATGTATGATGCTCCTGAAGTGCAAAACACTTTAACAAATCAAAAAACATTACAACAAAAACTAAAATAATGAAAATCAACACAAAACACAGCATTACCTGAAAATACATTAACTCAAAACAATAGTATTAACTTAAAACACAATATTATTAACTCAAATCACAGCATTAACTCAAATCACAATATTATTAACTCAAATCACAATATTATTAACTCAAATCACAGCATTAACTCAAATCACAATATTATTAACTCAAATCACAATATTATTAACTCAAATCACAGCATTAACTCAAATCACAACATTAACTCAAATCACAATATTATTAACTCAAATCACAGCATTAACTCAAATCACAATATTATTAACTCAAATCACAGCATTAACTCGAATCACAGCATTAACTCAAATCGCAGCATTAACTCAAATCACAATATTATTAACTCAAATCACAGCATTAACTCAAATCACAGCATTAACTCAAATCACAGCATTAACTCAAATCACAGCATTAACTCAAATCACAATATTATTAACTCATATCACAGCATTAACTCAAATCACAGCATTAACTCAAATCACAACATTAACTCAAATCACATTAACTTAAAACACAATATTATAGACTCATAACACGATATTATTAACAAAAAACACAACATTAACTCAAATCACAGCATTAACTTTAAACACAATACTAACCTGAAACATATTAACTTAAAAAACATTTATTTAAAACACAACATTAATTCAAAACATAAGAACTTTAACTCAAAACACAGTATTGGCTTGAAACAGCAGCATAGCAGCCATATGTCCCTAGAATCAAATGTTTTGTCACTTTGACCTCAGAATGTTCATGTAGGTTTATGTCAGGAAATCAATACAGGACTTTTTCTAATATATGTAAATAAGAATGCTAATGCCATTTCACCGTATGTATTTGACTCAATAATTCTAGCTATAAACCATTCTTATCTACCTGTCTCCATTAGCGCTGTAATAGCACTAACATTGCTGTTCATGTGCATGGATCAGATGTAAAACCTTACAACACTGCCTCTGTACTTCAGAATCGTGGCGATGCTCATCCCTGCCACCAGTAAGGCCCGGGTGAGGCGTACCGGTATCAGTCCACTGCATCTCGCTGCCGAGCGCAACCGAGACGAGATCCTCGAGCTTCTCATTGAGTCCAGCTTCGATGTCAATGCTATGCTGTCTGAAGACCGCAGCACCATGTATGAGGACCGGCGTAGCACTGCTCTGTACTTCTCTGTAATCAATAACAACATTGAAGCCACCAGCATGCTCCTGGAGGCCGGTGCCGACCCCAACCTGGACGTGTTCAGCTCTCTTCTCGTGGCCCTCAGGCAAGGCTGTATGAGTACAGTGAAATTACTGGTGGAACACGGCGCTAACGTCAATGCCTACATCCCCACGCACCCCACCACTTTCCCCGCTACCGTCATGTTCTGCATGAAGTACCTCCCCATGCTCAAGTACCTGATGGACAATGGCTGCGACGCGCTGTCATGTTTTAACTGCGTGTACGGGAGTGACCCTCACCCACCGCTGAAACTGAGGAGCAGTAGAACAACCTACAGAGACGAGGAACCTACATCACACAGCACCTGTGTACAGGTAATAGACCTCCTACCTGTGTACAGTAACATACCTGTGTACAGGTAATACAGTCATCCATGTTGACGCTATTTTTTCCCACAGTGTCACTGGCATTCATTTTAGGATTATGAGAAAACACAATTGTTTTCTCACTCTCACTCACTCATCATCATCTATATCGCTTAATCCTGCATACAGGGTCACGGGGGGCCTGGAACCCATCCCAGGAGCTTAGGGCACGAGGCGAGGTACACCCTGGATGAGGTGCCAATCCAGGGCAATTTGGAAACGGCAATTAGCCTAATCTGCGTTGTGTTATTTGACTTGACATCCTACCATGGTTGTAAAAAAGAAGATAACTACAATAGTAATCACAATTTGCCTCCAAAGTCCCAAGTTTGACTACAAAGGTTCCTAAATGGATGGATAGATGATGTCATTTGTGCCATAGCTTTGACAGGTATTTTAGGTATTCCTAAAAATGGCATAAGCCAGAAAAAAAAAGATGGGTGTGTTCTACATGTATGTCCTGTGATAAAGGCTTTAAGTCATAACAGGCTGACTGATGTTTTAGATGTACTGTAGAATTAATGTGTTAATTTTCATGTTAAGCAATAAATGTGTCTCTGCTGAAGTGGACGGAGCAACACAAAATGGGGTTTAGTATTTATCTGTTAGCAGCTATTGTTAATAACCATTGACCTATTAAATTGTTTATCAGAGCTGATGTAAAGGGTTATGGTTTTTGTTAGTCATGTGTGCATGGGTGTAGAAGAGGGCGGACAAAATAGTCGAAAAATCGTTCCAATGTTTCTGTAATTCTTGTTCAAAATCCAAACCATACACCTTCAATCTATCAATAGCAGATAATTTAAGACACAAGATCTATAACTAAACAAAATGTGTATGCTAATACTGTACCTGTGTCTTCTGCACCTCCAGTTTTGTGAAATGGTCTCCACGGACACGTACAGTCACTGGGCAGGACCCATCATCGATGTGCTGCTGGATTACGTAGGGCATGTGATGCTCTGTTCCCGACTCATCGAACACTTGGACAGTTACTCGGAATGGGAGGGAATCAAGGAGAAATCAAGTACGACTAAACCCTCATGGTTTTATGGCTTTAACCCTGCAGGTTTTTGACCTGCTCCATCACACCAAGTAGATTTCAGACAACAAGACTACACTACTCTAGTTAGAATATCTCTAATATTAAATAATTACCTTAGGAAGAAGTGAGTAAGGAACTATTGTAAAGTTATCACTGACTATCGAATGTAACTAGCTGGTGAAAGCTAAGCTGTGCAGCTTTGTGAAATTTGAGGTATTTATAAGTACGAGGTGTTATCAAAAAGTTCTGGGCACAAGCACAAGTCTGCACAGACAAAGTACAATCACAAAGAGCACGACCTTCATAAGTCAGTGTGCCAAAAGACACTGTCCTGTGTACATCGGGAGCTGTGCAGCTGGTGCTAGTCTGACCATGTGCATTACCATGTCTGTGATTTCATCATGGACAGAAAGTAGAAACAAATACAGAACATGAAATTTTGCATGAAACTGGGCAAATCTGCCACAGAGACATTTGACGTGATTCGGCATATTTATGGTGATGCTGCAACGAGTTGTTTGAGGTGTTTTGAGCAGCACGTGCGCGTCAAGAACAGAAGAACATCACTGGAAGACCTTCAATGAGCTCAACCCCCGAAAATGTCAAAACCATGATGATGGTCGGAGAACTATCCACAACATTGCTGCACTTGTCTGTATGTCATGCAGAACAATCCAGGCGATCCTCATGTGTGATCTGATACCAAGTTCGTCCTGATACCCAGGAGCAGAAGGAACATGGCGTCGAAGTCTGCCAGGAACTCCGTCAGCGTGCCGCGGATGACCTTTGACATTTTCAGGGGTTGAGATTGTTGAAGGTCTTCCAGTGATGTTGTTCCACTCTTGAAGTGTGTGTGCCACTCAAAACACCTTGAACGACTCATTGCATCATCGCCGTAAAATCTCCAAATCATGTCAAAGGTCTTTGTGGCAGATTTGCCCAGTTTCACACAGAATTTTGCGTTCAAGGTGGTTTGAGTGGCACACGCGCTCACAGACAATGACAGCAATGTTGTTGATACTGTAGTTCTCCAATGTGTGATCTGATACCAGGTTTGTCCCCCTGGCTGCTGACCCAGGAGCAGAAGGAGCATCAACCTTGAGACAAAGCAACAGTCTTCACAGTGGAAAAGACAATCAACATAGTCTTTATAAACAATCGTGGAATTGTGGATCGAGAATTCGTCCCCAGGGTCCAGACTGTCAATAGTGAATTCTACTGCCAGGGGTTAAGATGTTTGAGGGAGGACATACAGTAAAAAAACAAGGCTTGTAAACAGAGCGAATCTCGAAACCTTTTGATTCCACCTCGTATAAAGTAACCTTAAATATGTAGGAATTATTGATAAGCATTACTCTGATGGTGTTTGGGGCAGAGTTCCAGTAAAACATAGGAGTGTTATAATGTGCAGTAAAACTAGCCATGTAACCCCACCCTGAAAATAAGGACCCTGTCCTGTGTGTAACTTTTGAATTTTAAATTCTTTGTTTTTATTTGTTTTGATTTCAGTTCCTCCTCGGCCGCTGCTGCAGCTCTGCAGGCTGAAGATCCGGCAGCTGATTGGAATCCACAGACTGAGAAAAATCAAAAAGTTGCCCCTTCCTGGACGGCTGATCAAATTCCTGAATCACGAGGAGCGTTCACGAGATTTATAAACCTCGCTGAGTGTGAAAGAAAACATAAATAAATGAAATACCAAATACGGATGAAGACGTTGACCCTGTACAGCACTCTGTGGAAGCCTTGTTATGTTACAGTATGGCTATGGGAAAGTCTGTAAAAAGAAGATTGAAAAATAAACTACAGAGATGAAAAGTGTCTTAATGACTGTAAAACTAAATTAATCATGAGTGAGATCTTTCACATTTAAAGCTGTGTGATTTTCTCAGTTCACAGTTTGTCAGTTATTCTTCTTCTACTTCTTCTACACTTATTATTATTATTATTATTATTATTATTTCCTGCATCTTAAGCAGTTTCTTTGAAGTTCTTTGTTTCTGTTTCTGTGCCTGAAGAGCGTAACAGAAGAGCTCCTGCTATGTTTTTGTCCCAAAAAATTTCTAAATTTATTACATTCTTCAATAACACAATAAAACCTTCGTACTTAGACCTACATTTAATATTACTGTATTTAAACATTTTACAGTGTATACAGTAATTCACAACAACAATGCTTACTATATTATATTGTAAATATAAAATCTTAAGAGATGCATTTGTCTAAATCAGATTTGGAGAAATGTGACAAACAAAACGAAAACACAAAAATGTCGTAAAAACAAACAAACAAAAAAACGAACATCCCATGTGCACAGCATAAGAGAGACGCCTGTGTTTTCTATAATTTATCACGTGTCAGTGTGATACGTGTGTATATTTTCTTTAAAGCACTTTGAGTAAGTGTTGATTTAAATGAATGCAGTACTGGACTAAATTGCACTTACTGTAGATAATTAGACACTAACATTTACATTAGTTTTAATACAATTGTAGAAAAGGTTAAATTTAGGACTATTAGATGATTTTCTTTCAGAAATGAATTTAATATTAACTTTTTGTGACGTTTAATGAAGCACTCTTATGATTTGGTTTAACAGTGTGGAAGTGAAGCGGTTTGCAAAACTCTGGCCAAATACTGCTTTATGATATAATATGTGATAATATGAAAATGTTCTTTTTCCATTTTATTGTATGATTAAATAAATATTATTAAAACCATTGATGATGATAGTGTGTTATCTGATCACAAGCCCAATATCTAGTCCTGTCTTAGGCATTACTTTAGTTTTAAAAAAAAATAGTGTTTTAGGGATTGTATCTTTTTTTCATATCATTTGTTCCAGTTTCTTGAAGTGCTCTGAGGTCATGTGACATACACTGCTTACATGAGCTGAAAGAGCATTTTCACACACACAAAGTGATGAGAACTCACAGGATTGGGACTAAACAGCTGTGTGTCCATAAAAAAAAAAAAAACTTGTAAGTGGGACTCATCAAAAAAGGCTTTAGTTTGCTAGAGAGCATAAACACTGGACTTTGGAGTGATGGGAAAAGGTCATGTGACCTGATGAGTCCAAATTGATCCTATTCCAGAGTGATGGGCGTGTCAGGGTAAGAAGGGAAGCGCATGAAGCGATGCACTCATCATGCATAGTGTCCACTGTACAAGCCTCTGGAGACAGTGTTATGATCTGGGGTTGATCAGTTACTCAGGTCGAGACTCAGCAAATGTACTGAATGACCAGGTTATGACATCTACTGTATGGAGGTTTTCTTTCTGGATGGAACGGCCATATTCCAGGACTGAAAGAGTGGTTCTGGGAGCGTGAGACATCATTTTCACACATGAACTGGACACCACAGTGTGTGTAATCAAAGATTAAAGTAATTAAATGAAATATGAGTGTACAATTTTTTTAGGGCCCACGCACAATGATAAAAGCCCTATGACATCATATTTCTGCATAGTTCATACAATCTTGGTACACACTGAGATCTCATTGAGCTGAACAACTTTTGTTATGCATGTCATGGGCTCTACTCAACAATACATCAGTTATTTTGTGTCATTTGCAAAACACAACGATTCGATTTTGATGTATTCCTTCTAGGATGTAAAATTTTTGATGGACAGCAATGGCATAGGTGCTTGGGCCCGATCATCGTATTTCTTTGGCCAGGCAGTGTATAAGATAAATCCAATAAATAAAGAGTTTAGCACTGTTGTGAACATCAAATTCACAGCACCAGTGTGTCCAGTTTGATCCAGGTTCACAGTCCCTCTACAGTATAACATGACATTCACAGCAAAATTACATGTAAACCTTCAAGAGAGAGGAATAAAAGGAGGCTGGTGAGGGAATGACTGTGGATAGCTGCTATAATGCAAGAAATTATGAACAAATATTATGTTCAATATCATCATTAGATGTAGCACATTTCAAGTCTTCTCCTGAGTGGCAGATTATCTGTCTTGAGGTGAGCATACAGCTAGGCATGGGTGAAGAAACTGGTGAGATGGGTGATTTAAGGTGTGAATAGTTTTGCGTATCAACCGAACTCACAAGCAACAGCAGATTCCTGGATGTAAACTGTATTTAATTGAGCTGCAATGCTGCCTAACATGCACAAGGGGGCAGCAATGATCTACATGTTCTGTAATACAATATGGTTTGAAATATCCATCTTGGACACTTTGACAATTTAGACAATTCATAAATAAATAAATAAACTAGTCTAGGCTATAGTGTACAGCTTTTCCACATCGCTCCTGGCGATAATTCGTCTTCCATTTAAATGTGTTTTGTCCTCCTCTTTCCTCACAATGCATCACGAGACTCGATCCATCGCCGGTCAATACAATTTGCAAGATGGGCCAAACCACAGTAATCCAGCCTGCCTCCTTCATCTCTGCTCCAGTCGCGCTCTGGCATCTGTCGGGTGGAAAAATGGCTTTGTGAGAGCAGGCTCTGGGCCGAGAGTCGAGGGTTTCATCACCATTTGTTTAGTGCAGAGGCTTACGGGAACGATGAATAAAAAGGGCTCGCTGAAAGCTGAGGGTTGTTTTAGAGCTGGATGTGGACTTAAGATCTAATCAAAGCTTGTACACAAAACCAGGCACCAAAGGTGTAGCCAAGAATATATCTCTGTGTGTGTAATTCTACCATTATATTTACATTGTTTTCACACGACAAAGTGGAAAGCGGTGGATCTGACTCTGAAATTTATTCCTTTTCATTTATTTATGTGTGTTTTTAGTAAGACTGCAGATATATACTGTACATTGCACAAGTGAAGCTGCAGAAATGTACAGTGACCAGATTTCTGGTTAAATTATGCAAAACTAACTTTACAGTCATTTTTAAACAGAACATAGATGTGTGTACAAACACAAACATGAGGGGAAAAAAGAATACCTGCTTTCTATCACACTTTATTTTATTTTTATGTCTTGGCCGGGTTTTAAACAAGCCGATTATATTTTATCTTTAATGTGACCTCATATAATAAGATACACTCCTTTGGCTCGTTGCTACAGTAAGTTCTGCCTTTTTCTTGGTGGGCGGAGCTTGGTAGTAGCTCATTTACATAAACACTGAAATGGCATGTTCGGAGGTGGAGCGACATAAATGAAGTTTGAGATATTAAAACTATTTAGCATGATCTGTGGGGTATTTCAGAATTAACACACACACACACACTTTGTTTAATACTTATATATCAAGTTCAGGCCTCATCTCTACTTTGCTTGGTTTATTTCCTCAAAAGGTGGCCAAGACTGATGGTCTACATGTTTAGATGTCAGGTCCAGCTGATGTTTTTTGCACTTTTCCATCATTAATGAATCTAAATTTTGCACATTTAAACAAAGAAAAGTTTTAAAAAGCACATGGTCATCATTCTGTTTTCATTATATCTCATGTTACCGGCCAGCTGCTGGTAGATAAATCATGATAGTGAATAATCACACATTTCTACCAGTCAGGCTTCCACCTCAACACCACCACAGCTAGGGTCACCACACCATTATCAAAAACGTGTTTGAAAGGAAAGGAAACTCATCTGAAACTCACCCGGCTGTGTGACTGTGAGACTGCTAGGGGACTCGTCTTATTGATTAAGCAGCACAAACCAAACGAGTGCTCAGTGCTCCATCACCAAGCATCATCAGCATCACCAAAAGATTTTTAAAAAATGGTCTGGATCGTCCGATATGGATCACCCGAAATATCCGCACCTCCTTAAAGCTGTTTATGTCTGATTTTTGCGTTCAGTAATTAATTCATATGGATACCAGATGTTTTTTTAACAGCCCTGATGAAGGAAGCATCCAGGTAGGATAAGGATAAGGATGCTGCAAAATAAAGCGACCTGCAGGACGGTGGGTTTGTGGCATTGTTTTAGAGAACACTTAATAAAATATTTCCCTTTTTGAATTATTCAAGAGCTGAAACCCGGAGGTGATGTTCTGACATCCAGTGCAAACAAAGTTTGGAACAAACTTCAGCACATTGTGTAACTTACCACAGGAGAATTTCCTCCACTGGGAGAATTTCCTTTCATTTTTGTTCTGTGGGTGCACAAACCTTTTCAATCAGCTTTCCAAACACACATACTCATCCATTGCTGTTTTTTTTTTTGTTGTTGTTGTCCCTGTCGATCAAGCAATCAGCAATGCGGTGAAATCCTGGAGCTCCACCTCACCTTCAGGAACCCTGAGGCGTCCCATCAGGCGACACGTCAGCGCCAACAAACAGCATTTTAACAATATGTGACAAAACAAATCAACAGAGTTGACTTCAGTTTTCATTCCACCACAAACCGTGCTGAAATTATTCCCAAATAATCATAATGAATAGACGTGGAATTTTGTTGTCCCCGTCTTTAATTTGACTTAAAAGAGCATTTTCATATTCATAAACATAGATAGATAGATAGATAGATAGATACTTTCGAAAGCGTGAGGAAAATTGCTACTGTAAGTATATGCACTATTTTATAACATTTATTAATACAGTAATTAGCTCTATTTTAAGACAAAACCTTAGTGTATATTAATATGCTATAAAAATAAGAATAAAAGCTTGATTATTAGTACTATATTGTAAAGCACATCTTATCTTTAATAAAACTTTTTATTTTTCTCTCTAATCAGTGACCCAATTGTCAATACCATGATATAATAAGATCAATAAAGTGAACTAGATAGGTAACATTACCTAGGTAGCTAAAACACAAGCTTGGGATGAGATTCACGATATGAGTTTACTACACACAGGACTTCAGGCTAACAGGAATAAGCTAGACTAGGAACTTCCAATATGTTGTGTGTGATTTAAATCAAAAACATTCATTGCACTTCCTGCTCTTCTTTTGCCAGCTGTCATTTGTGGTGTACATCAGGGCTCAATTTTGGGTCCTATTCTGTTTCCACTGTATAGCTTCTTCTGAGACAGCGATCTTGAACAGAGCCCTGTTCTAAGATATACAATATATCTCTCAAGTGTACAACAAAACATATTTTAATAAACAGTGCTTTATTTATCTAAAATGAACTAAACATTTTGACAGAAAAATTAGAATAATTCTGATCTATGCTTTTTTTCTGTTACGGATAATGTAATTCCCTTCACAATGAACCTGTCAATCAACTATGTTTTTTCTTTTTCAGTCCAAATTATATCATTTATTTATAGTTCTGTCTAAGTCAACTTGCTAGTTCTGTATAGTGCCATATTTCTTGCAAAATTTGCACCATGACAGAGTACAAAATATGAAGATGGTGACAAAAAACAAAATCCCAAAAAAAAAAACGTTCTTTATTCTGCACAACGGATTTATTAAGATTGAATTATTAAGGTGCTCTATTACCCAAAAATGGAAAGGACTGAGTCTAATTTTGGAAGCTGTCTCAAATCTGGAAAGGGGGGATTATGGGTAGTAGGTGGTAGACCTTCCACAGGAAAACCCTGCATGATTCAAACAGCTCCAACCGCAACCAACTGCGCTGCAGGATCAATGCTAATCACAAACACAACCCATGCTGCCAGATGCACCTGCCATCTCTCTCTCTCTCTCTCTCTCTCTCGGCCTCTCTGCCTCTCTCTCGGGACTTTTATTTCTTCCATCAGACAGAACAGTCCCTGTGGCAGCTGCTGTGTCACTGCAGTGTGAGATCTTCACATACGTATGGGAGTCAAGTCAAATACAACCAGTTAGAACAGCACCGGTAATGTCAGAGATGAAGACACGAGTGTTCCTCACCTGAAAGATGCTATTACAATGCAAAGAAGGAAAAAGAAAAAGGTTTTTTTTTTTTTTTTTTTTTTTTTTTACAATGTAATGCTTTCAAAAAACAAACAAAAGTGCCATCTTATCAAGTTAAATATCATGAATCTACTCAAATCTGCAATTTCTTATTAAAGATTACAACAAACCAAATATGAAATTGTGTAGCCAATTTCTAGACACATTCAGACAAATTTTTAAGGAAAAAAAATCATGTTTTATTGGCAGATAATTTTGCTAATTTTATTTTCATTCAATTTTAGGAATAAGGAAAATGATCTGCCAATAGAACAAGGAATTTATGCTTCAAAAATCCTGCAAAATTCATTTAGAATTATAGTCTTAAATATCTTATATTTTGTTTATTGTTTTTTTTTTCTTATAATAAAACAAATGCAAATAGACTAGATGCAAATATTTTAACTTGCTGTTTTAACTTGTGTTTTCTGCTCAGGAATATTTCAGTGTTTATCTTGGGACCTAAAAGTGATGAGCATTTTGATTCGTTGATTCATTCTAAATGACAGTGATTTAAATGAGTGAATCTCAACCAGGAGAAAATTTGCCAAATGAAATAGAAATTAGACCTTAATTTCATAAAATTAGCATCTTAACAAGTGAAAATATCCTGAATCATATATCATATATCCTGTTCATAGTTCTTATCAACATCAAATTTATCTAATAAATATATTATGATAATATTATAATAAACTAAATTTCTCGTTCTGTTGGCAGATCATTTTGTTTATTTCTTGATGAATAAATGCTTAAAATCTCATGAATGCGAAATTACAGAATCTGCCAATGAAACATGAAATGTTCACCTGAAATAGAACAATACACCTAGAAAGAGGTTCAGCAATCTTATATTTGGCTTGTTGCAATTTTCTATTTTAAATTTACACATAAATGTAACTAGAAAATTGTATAGATTGAAGTTATACATTCTTTAAAACATTTTAAATGAGATTTTCTCAATGAATCATGATGCCGAAGACTCGCTCAATTGGTTCCCCTGACCTCTGACTTTGTGTCATGTGACAAAACTTCACATCCTACCTGTAATATGTTTATTATTTATTGTGTGACTTAAAAGGTGAAGAAAAAAAATACTTTTGTTTTTCCTCTAATGAGAGGGCGTGGCTAGTGCAGTTTGCTTGCTTTGCTAATTTAATCTAAAACCAAAGCTAATACAAATCCAATCATGTGACACGTCAAACAAACTGCTGAATTAGCATTAGAGTATGTTATGTACAGTATTTCAAGATTTAAGGACAGATAACAAGGCAGGAGGAGGGAAAAGATTTGATGAGTCTCACCGTCTTCCATCTATAAGTAGCACAACTCTATTAGCATTACATGTTTAGGGTTTACAAGCAACAACTATTTCAAAGCGAGCTTCGGGTTTGCATTTAAACAACCTGATTATCAACAATGTTTTTTTTTATTTTTTTTTTTAAATAAAAGACGTAAGAACAAAGACCCGTGTGCTAATGATATCACACTGACAGACAGAGCTTAATAAGATATCATGCCATGATCAAACTCATGGGGAAAAAGGTCAGATGCGACGGTTGAGATGGTAATTTTTATCGTTTGATGTCCTCTGGTCAGTTTTTATGGGAAAAGGATAAAGGTTTTACCTGCTGAGCCGGAAGTGTGAAGATCAGCCTAAGATTCTAGTCAATAATCCTCGTCCTTTTCATGGCTAGAAAACTGCATTTAATCTCAAATACTTTTTTTTGTTAGAAAAAGACACAATAAACAGCCAGCGCTGATCACTGAACTGCAGGGCCGTGCACAGACCTTTTGAGGTGCATGTGCTGAAACTGAAAAAAGGTCACCCCCCCCCCCCAAACGCTCCACGAACCCCTCCACCACCAAAAAAATAACACACAATAATATTCTTATATTATATTTAATTAGTATTAATAACTTAGAGGGCAGCAATGAAATGTTGATTGAACTATAGGTCGACATGTTATACACCATTATAATGACATACAGTATGACAAAGGCATTTAATTTCTAAATTATATTTTACGATAGCTTGGCATTATACAGTGCAAATACACCTGGCCTTCTACTAAAGTTAGCTTTACCAATTTGCCTCCTGGGTGGTTTTCTGTGTATTATTTGTCCTGTGTTAGTGAATTGGTTGTGCTCTCTCTCTTATTTAGTTGTGTAAGATGTTCATTTTCTTTTTTTCTTTGCTTTGCATACATGCAGATTACATTCTGCATGATAAATATGCATGAGAATAGCATCGTAAACTTTAACCTACCATGCTGTGTGACCATAGGCTATATGATATGATGAAATGTTAATAAATTACATCATGTAATTTACATGCATCAGCACATTCAGCAGATAGCCATAAAATCAACATAGAAATTTCTTATAATATATATTTACCTATCTGACAAGGATCACTCGGTTGCTTTGTGTCAAACTCAAATGCAGTTACACCGACCGCGGGTTTTTGACCAGCGAATGTGTGCAATTTGTCCATCATTATAACGACGACATCACATTATGTCAACATCACACCGGTGTGGTGATGCATTATATGAACCTTTAAAGACATACTTGTGTTTATTTCATAAAGACAACGTTGCACTTATTCAAACAACAAGATATTTTACCGTTACAAGACGAAGACGTTCATCTGCTTCTGCTCTATGACTCAGGGGGCGGAGTTGTGAAGTTTGACTGACAGTTTGAGCAGTTCTAAGAGATGCGCTTTTTAATGCCTTTAATTGGTTAAATATTTGTTAAAAAGACAAACAGACGTAAAGGGTTTTTAAAAAAAAAAAAAAACTCCCTCCCAAAAAGTGTAATTACAAAAAGGGCATGTGCTCTGCTCAGGTTGAGCCCTACCTGTGCACGTGCCTGCTGAACTGTGAGCACGGAGGTGTTGTGAGAAAAGTTGTGCTTAACAGATAAAACTCAAAGTATAACCAAATATCTGAAAGATCAAAACAAAACAACTGAACTCCATTAAATCTGGTCCTCTCTCTGGTCCATGCTCTCTGGTCCTCTCTCTGGTCCATGCTCTCTGGTTTAGTAATGTGTGCCATATTCTAAACATATGCTGCAATTTTATTAATCCGTACTCTTGAGTTATAGTCTTTGCTGTTACATTGCATCAAAAAAAATACATCTTGAATAATTACAGTTATACTGTATATGTAATTTTTTTATTTTATTTCAACAAACCAAATCTAAATCTAAGGTTATGAGATTATGAATCTTATTTCAAGACAAATGTAACTAATATTTTCTCACATCTTTCTTGTTCTAATGGCAGATTCATTTTCAAGGTTCAGGAATTTATTTCTTGAAAGAAGCAAATTTTTTATTTATTTATTTATTTATTTTTGCTGGGAGAGCAAGAAATTTTTATTTAGAATTTTAGGAAAATTTAGTTGGAAATAATTTTAATAATCTCATATTTGGTTTGTTAAAGACTTATTTTAAGAAACTGTAGATAAATTAATCATGCTTATTTAGACATGACTAAATTAAAAAAGCATGAAAAAGCTGTGATTGCTGTGTTTAGTTTTTGCAGTGTCACTTATGCTGTCACATTTACCAAAATTTTCACATTTGTGCAAATTGTTAGTATGTTTAAATTACTTACAGGTTATAGTTGATAATAAAAAGTTGACCTCTTTTGGAAAGTTTTACCAAATTAATAAAATGACATTTCCATAACTTCTCCAGCTTCAGCGAACTGACATACAGGAATACAGATACAGGAAGTACAATCGACCGCATTGTGTAACTATCAGAATTGTGCTAATGTCATCACCCCCGCTCGGGCCACTGACCAGCTGATCAGCGTGACCACAGTGTCAGAAATCACAGTGATGTCAGGTCGGTGTCCCTGAGAACTGAAGGTCACTCCAGCAGGGGTGTGCGGTTTATTTCTGCTTACACAACAGACTAACGTGACTAATGTGTTTACACAGAAAGGGCCGGATAGTCATTGGATGCGTGAAGACCGGACCGACTGTACACTAGATCCAGAGCAGAAACCCAGGTTCTGATACTTTACCGTAAAACCAGACAGTAGTTGGTTAGATATGTTCAGTAATATTAACCTCCCTACCGTGTAGTTATTAGTCTGGCTCACACTGGAGACTCCTTCCTGATAATAATGAATAATGAATAATGAACATGATGTGATAAAGTGATTGACTCTTTCTGACCAATCAGACCTGAGAATTCATAATAAATTAGCAGAGGTCACAGGATTGAAGCCACAGAAAATCCTTTCTTTTCTTTCCTTCTGGTTTTTTTCTTTCTTTCTTCTTGGACACACACTGCTCACAGGAGGAAAGGATACCTTGCTGGATTAGCATTTCAGCAGCTAGCCACTCAGGCCCCTTTTTCACCCAGGATCGATTTCCTGATGAGGCAAAGCTCTTAAATCACAATGCCATGGCAGTGCTGACTCTACTCCACTACTCAACCTGGAGGAGGGAGGGAGGGAGAGGGGAGGGGGGGGGGGCGCTAGCAAGAAATCTACGCCTGTCACAACACCATCTATCACTTGCTGTAGCTGAGGACACCGTCTCCATGTCTCCCCTCCTGCCCTCAGACAACACCAGCCCCAGAGTTATATCCAGTGTGGCTCCTAAAGTAAGACAGAGCATTACATCACTGGCTAATGGAAAGGCCATGTCAGCTCAGAGAGATGTTTGGCAATATCTTATTAGAGCTGACATGTTGTAATGCCACTGTGTATAATTCACCTACATCTCCAAGACAGTCAGGCAAACACAAGTGCTGACCGAGACACACGCTGCGTCGTCCACCACGAGTCGTCTGGCACGCCAGTATTCAGGAACATTAACACCAAGAAGAGGCTTTCTTTCTTATTATTTTTTAAAACCAAGGCGTGTTTTTGTTTATCAATTATTGACTTGTTTTGTGCCCTTAGATACAACAAGTAGCGTTCAAGTCAAACTGGGACACATCCTATTAGTAATGTTCCGAGTGGCCCATGTCTCCTTTAGCACGAATCACATGCACATGCAACCGTATCAGTGCAAGTATGAAACCGATGGACTTCAAGCGGTTTAAGACTTCAAGTTTCTTTATCAAGGCTTTATATCTGTGAATGACGATCCCGGGCCGAGGTGGATCGGAGACCACTGCAGTGGTTCCTGTGAACATTCAGAGAGTGGAACGTCTGATCCTTGAAAACTGACGCCGCCAGCTTGCGGAAGAGGTGCATCCTGACCTCGCTCCAATCCATTTCATCATGATTGGGTAAACATTAGAGGAGTTCCTGGGAGGCCGGCGTTTCAGGCTTGAAGCAGGCAAACCGATCATTTTCTACCTTGATGGTGTCCAAGCACTAGTGAAACACTGGGATAAGTGCATTAGTGTAGCAGGAGATTATATAGAGAAATAAGTGGAGTTTTTACTTTTATAACAATCAAAAGTCCTGCTTTGACTCGAACGGCCCTTGTAAACAGTTTTTGTTGGTGCACCGCTTGTTCTTGTGCCATTATGAACATACGTCCATTCTCCTGGTTCTTGTTATTGAGAAACACCCAGATGCTTTGTTGCAGTCATTCATGAATGACCAATTCAAATCAGAGATGCAAATGATTGTGAATGTAATTACTCGCCATTTGTGTGGTGGCGTGAAAAGCTGCGCTCATCAGGAAATGAACAGGAAAACTCCCCGCTTCGAAATTATCTCCTGCGATATAAAAAGCCTTGTGGCCTTCTGTTCTATTAACTCAGCGAAATGCACAAAAATGAACAGCCTGTCTTCATCCTGGAACTGCTCTATGCAAGGAATAAAACACTCCTTGCGGTGCTGTTATGGGGTAAATAATAAAAATAAAAAACTCTTTTGTCCTGGAGATGTCAAAAAAGTTGTAAAATGTGTAGGTTTTAACTCTGACCGATCCAAATCCCTGACACTGGAGACAGAATGAGTCGGAACATATTTGAAAGATCGCCGTAATATAAACCTTGGAGCTGCTGTTACAGATCAATACGGCGGTGTTCTGGGAGAGAAACACACCAGATGTGATGTCCGACTAAACCGTGGACCCCGGGGTTGACGGAGATCAGCTGTGGTGCCTCGAGGCAAACGATTTAAGACAGACTGAGCACTTTGGAGAAGATTAGGTTTCAAGCCTACAACACGTCCAAGCCACTAAAGATGCTGGTTGATAATGCCTATTATAGTCATCGCACGTAGATCCACCGCACTCTCGTGTTTGCTTTGGAATAACATCGCTGACGTCATGTCCAAGGAGGAGACTCCAAGTCTATATTTACGTTTCACTACCATGAAACTGGAGCACAGAAGACGGGGATCAAGGGTCTGTGCTCGACCTGATTCCCAATTCTTGGAACTGAATAAGCACAATTAGTGAGTTAGAGTGGAGCAGATAAGGAGGAGTTTTTGTTTTGAGACGGAGTATAAAGAGTGCGAGAGAGAGCTGATCTTGATTGAACAGTAGCGTGAGCGCTCTAATGGCCCGCTCTCTATCAAATACACAATCAGGCAGGTCTACCTTAATGTACACAGAGTCATCCCTAAAGTAGATTAGAGCGCTCTTTAAGGTCAGTCAGCAGGCAGGAAGACCACGCTGGACTTCCTGACATCAAGAAGCCCGATCAGCTCGTTGTCAAACCACACAAAGCCCCCTCTGCCCATTTCTTTAATCTGCTCTGCTGTGCTCGGAGTCTCGGCTAATAAAATGAGATCGACTGATTAGGAGCTGCGTCGAGCTCGGTGCGTCTTGCCGAGTCGCTTGATTTGCACTCGTAAACAAGTCTGTTCTGGACGTGATAGTGAGAATTTTACCCCCCAGAAAATTAAAAGTATTAGGTTAATTGACATTTTCACCCTTTACCCATACAATAATTATAATTAACTAGGTGCAGAGTCCAAAGTGTACTGCTGTTGGATGGGAGCAGTAATTAAAGTGTGTACAAAACTCAATGATGAAAAGCTACATTATCCTGGAAGTGCTACAAATGTGATAATTAGTTATTTGCATATACAATTTAAGGACCTATTCAGAATTACACAAGATGTATTTGGATTTAAACCTGAAGTGGGCGTGGCCTAGAACGGAAACTCCCTCCATCCATCTGTTCATCTGTCCTTCATGTGTACCACTGGTCCCTAGAGCTCCCTAGATGGTGAATTGGAAACGCCAATAATCCTACATGCCAATTTTTTTCAACTGTAGGATGAAACAAGAGTACCTAGAGGAAACCCAACAAACATTTAGAGAACATGCAAACTCAATGCACACAGACCAGAGATGAGATTCAAACCCCCAAACCTGGAGATGTGAGGAGACTGGCCACTAAACCATCACGATTCTCTACACTGGAAGTTTATTGATCCACACCTCCAGTCCCAACCAGGTGGCCTGTTAAACTTTATTTTCTGTTTATTATTTGTTCATTGTTCATTATTACCGCTGGTAATCATATCATGCTACATCTCAAACACAACAGCTACAAAAATTGTTTACAAAGTTCCTAACATGGCTGACTCACATCCATAGTCATATTTCATTGTAAGTAAATGGCAATGAACAGCAGTTATGTTTCTCCGACTGTCAGACTCTAATTCTCTCTATAAGTCTGGTCTCTTAAACTTCACTCAGTAAAATAGTTTACACACACGCATATATTAGGGTGAAATGCTCCCGAAGTCACACTGGGTCATGTTTAGAAAAATCGGGTTGTTGAACTATAGGGAAGTTGAGGACCTCTGGTCTGGTGTTGTATACAAACTAAAACCCCAGCAAGGGATCTTCAAGTGTCTTGCGTGTGTCCATCCTTGTGGAGATGAGAGTGTGTGTGAGAGAGTAAGTCAATAGCAGGAGGAGTGGATGCTCTATCGTGGTAAGAATGATGGTGGATCTGGTCTATCAATGGAATACTGGGATAAAGTGGGAGTGCACCTTGGGTGGAGTGATGATTTATACTAAGAGTTGCCTGTACATCTATAAACATGTGTTCGGAACCTGGAGAACCCAGAGATACATGTGAAGAACATGTGAAACTCAACACCAGATCTTGGTCCCACATTATAGTTATTCTTATGACACTGTCCGGATCTTGAGATATAATTGTTTCATTATTGAGCAGTTGATAAAGTTTAGATTTTAGCTTCACATCACTAGCAGGCGCAACAACTGTGATTGGTCCATGGTGGCATCGCATTTCCTCTTTCTGCTTCTACACTTCCATTTTTTTATTGAATTGAACATTGTACTGATCAGAAGGAGGCAAAGTGCACACATCCTGTCCTTGTGTAAACATAGAAATTCCCGAGGGCAAATATTACTCAAGTAAAAGTAGAAGTTCTCCATTTACTTGTGTAATTGAGTAAAAGTACTGAAGTACTCACCTTTAGCCCACAGTATCCTTTTCTATAGTAAAAAAAACACTCTCTGCTTTCCAAGCTCCACTTCTGACTCCAGCCACCTGTTACATTATTAGTTGTGTCCCAAAAAAAGGCAAGACACGCAATTATGCATAATAGTTAACAGTTGCTTCAAATATTACACCATAATGTGGGTGTCCAGTATGTAATGTAATGGAACGCAATGGAAATGAAGTTAAGTAAAAGTACAGATATTTGCTGTAGGATGTAGTAGAGAAAAAGTAAAAAAGTATCCTCTAATTAAACAAACTCAAGTAAATTACAGATATTTGAAATATGTACTTAAATACAGTAAATATACTCAGTTACTTCCCACCTCTGGTACTGGTACTGGTACTGGTACCATCTTCTCAGATGTCTACTCTTGTTTGTGTGTTGCAGTAATTTCAGTAAAAGTAACCGCAGTTCAACAACTATTGACTCCAACCCCAACAAGATCCACTCGGTTTCATTTGGAATTGTTTGTAGTACAAACAGTGGCAAAGAGATAGAAACCCCTACCGCCATCTAGAGGTTTGTCAGTGAAATTGCACAGTAAAACAGACATCAGCGCACAAGTATAAATGCTCACAATGACTGTGTACTGTACTGTAGACTTGATGCAGAAGCATGAATCAGCCATTACGGTGATCCACTGAGTAATAAGATGAATGATGTGATGAAGCAGAGTTACACTTATAATAATATTTATTTTCTGCCAATATTTTCCACTTCTGTGTTTACATTTAAGATGCATGAAATTAGTTAGTTCGCGTGTACTTTATATTTTCCCTCCTCTCCAGTATCCGCCTTATCAAATAAGTGTAAACTCCTACTGTATGTTCTGAAGATGTTGGAAAACTTAAAATTACAGCTTTACCTTTGATTGTTACAAAGCACTGAAACCGGAGACTCCTTCCGTAGCTACAAAAAACGTTCAACGTGCTTATGTGCGGCTGTGAATTAGCTGTTGCTTTAGAAATGATAATGCATTTACAGTCCTGTGCAAAAGTCTTAGGCATAAGAAAATAATTGCTGTTAAGCAAGGATGCATCAGATACACTGTATATACAAATATACTGTATATAAGCCAAATAAATTTGTGAAACATAGTCAGTATTTGGTGTGATGATGCTTTAAGGTCATTTAGTCTCAGGTACAATTTGTGAAGTCTTATCAGGATATACGCTACCAAACTATTGGGTTTTATTTTCTCCTGAGCACTTTGACTGTCGCACCTGCTTCTTTTTCACTTGTAAAATGCCTCGGCTTTCCTTTTTTTTTTTTTTTACTTATAAAATATTCTACTTTATGGCCTCTGAGTGGCGCAGTGGTAAAGCGCTCGCCCTATCATCCGGAGATCGCTGGTTCGGTTCCCGGGTGATGCTGTTTACCTCTCACAGCCGGAGGCACAGAGAGAGCTGATTGGCCGAGCTCTCTCAGAGGGGAGGGATGAGAGGTACTCGCGCTCCCACATTAATCACGGCTCT
>JAQMYL010000020.1:18742864-18753506 GCA_030014365.1 Clarias pachynema
CCCGCCCACCTGTCCTAATCAAGTCCCACTCACCTGTCCTAATCAAGTCCCACTCACCTGTCCTAATCAAGTCCCACTCACCTGTCCTAATCAAGTCCCACTCACCTGTCCTAATCAAGTCCCACCCACCTGTCCTAATCAAGTCCCACTCACCTGTCTCAATCAAAGTAATAATTCAATTCCACTTGCACTTAGTGTAATTAATAATGATACAGGTGCAGCTGCTTTTTGCCTGAGTGAAGACTGAGATACATGAAAGAACTGATGAAATACATGTTCGACCGATTAGCCGACCCCACTACAGGAGACAGACAGTGTGAACAAAATGAGTATGAAAAAATGTCACAGAGAAAAAAATGTCATTATTTCCTAACAATCAGTCAGTAAACAAGCGAAAATGACTCTTACACTTTTAGGTTTGTGTCTTTGTGTGAACTTTCATTGACCGACCGCTAAGTTCAGACCGCGCAGACCGTATGTCCTAATCCTACCCACAGTCATTAATATTCCTGTTTCCCAGCGGTTCATGTTCTTTTTCATTAGTATACAGGCTCCTGCCTTCTCTCTATTAGCTGTGAAGTCTCGCCAAGGTTTCTGGCTTGTTTAAGTTCACAGACTTTATATTAAATCTTGCCGTGTCTTATTTCTCTCACTTTTAGTTTCCCATTTTCTCCTTGTTTGCTCCTGCACTGAGTACCGCCTGCTTTATTATTCTGATTTTTATTCCTCTATTGTTATAGATATTTATAGTGAACCTACGCCTTTCTCTCCATCCAGTTCCTCCTTCCACCTAAACCTGGAGTGCTTTTGCTCCAAATCAGAGTTATTATTTATAAATGAATCCTGTGCAGTCGTCCGATTTCTGTCCAACCATGATTAAGGAGGATTCTGCCATGTTCCAGGGGCGAGTTTAATTTTATAGTCTAGTCTAGTGGTTTTTTTAGGATTGTGAAAGGATTATGGTTTGGAGTCACTCTCGCATCGCTTTCCGGTGAAAGGAAATGCATCATCATTGCAATTAATCCCTGTTCTGTTCCTGGTCTTAATAATCCATTACACACAGTTAGAGGAACAGCTTAGAGAACAGCGAAGTCACCACCACATCGTTGCGTCAGAGATCCTGGAGATAAAGTTCACCAGCGCAGTGCTGAGATACGGCTAAGATATTAGCCAGCTTATTGTGGAATGCCAGTCTGAGGGGACACGATAGAGACATTAGATTGTCTTCAGTTATTCGCAACTGGTACTGAACTAGCCGACCAAATCAGAGAGTCAGGAAGTGTTTGAGGGACAGTAGCGTATGGAATACTAAACTTAAAGAAACGCTGAAATCTACTGAATACTGAAATTCAAGGGAAAAGTGTAGGGAATAAAATGTCATAAGATTATGGATAACTAAATTGTACTGAGTACTGACTTATACAGAATATTTTATATTCAGATTATATTATGATATTCTGTAGCAAAAAAAACTGCGCTGAGAATATAAACAATGCTGAGATGGTGAATACAAAGCCAGCCTGTGCTATGATTCATGGGAAAATTAATCAGTGGAATCTTCTAGCTCTAGCACACGTCTTTGTGAATTAGATTAAGACGACGTAAAACAGTAAAAGCACGATCACTGCTGTCGCTTGTTTTCACAAAAATGTTTGGATAACAGGAACTGAAACCAGGGCGTAAAATCTCCTTCTGGAAGTAAAATACGCCGTTATTTCGGGATGATTCTCACACACGTTAGAGTGAAGCAGTCCAGATGTTAGATGGAAGCCAGAGAAGAGCCAGGCTAGTGTTTACATGCTGAATATTAATCATTTATTAAGGCGTTGTGCTGAGCGTCTGTTCTTAGCGTTTAAACAGAGACGTGTTATTAGCGCTGTGTGCTGGAGACGTTTGGAGCGGACATGGTGAATCCCCTCCGTCCCTGAGAACTTGTGAAAAAGGAAATTAGCTCCCGATGGGAAAACAGCTGGCAGGATTTTCTCAGTAAGAGTGATGCCTAAATGTAATAAGCGTGCATGGAGACGACAAATATGTTTAAGTTCATGCAAAAATTGTATAATCTGTCCAGGAGTGAATTTGTTTAGTGTCCTAAACAAGTATGGATTATTCCTCCAGTAACTGCTTTGTGGAGATCTGTTCTCTGGATCACTTAGTGTAATCAGCTTAATGGAATTAAAGCCACTGGGATGGAACACCACAGATGAGCATGTTGGGTGGATTAACAGAAAAGAGCACAGCGTACGGGAGCTCAAAATTAGTTTTTAATGTCATTGACAAATCCCATTACATTCTAGGATTGATTTTTTTTTTTTTACGAGGTTTTGGATGGTTCTCATGTTGTAGATGATCTTCTTGAATCTTTACTCCTAAGTCAAGTGATTGGTAATGGTGATCCTCAAGGCTTCTTAGCTGCCTGCAAAGGTTTTTTAATAATTTATTTTAATTGACGCTAGTGATACTGTATATCTTAGAGACCGTTGTTGTACACATATTCTTAACCATATAGAGAATCAATAAAGAACCTTTCTTCAAAGGGTTGCATGTAGAAAAGATGAAGCCTACAGACCAATTATTACTGAAATAACATTTTTATGTCCTCTTTTTATTACATCATACTGATGAGTCCAGACTGATCCTATTCCAGAGTGATGGGCGTGTCATGGTAAGAAGGGAAGCACATGAAGCGATGCTCCATCATGCATAGTGTCCACTGTACAAGCCTCTGGAGACAGTGTTATGATCTGGGGTTGATCAGTTACTCAGGTCGAGACTCAGTAACGTTATGGGGCAATAAAAGTAAGTCAGCTGACGACCTGAATGTACTGAATCACCAGGTTATCACATCTATGGAGGTTTTCTTCCCTGAAGGTACAGACATATTCCAGGACTCAGAGTGAGAGTGTGGTTCTGGGAGCATGAGCTATCATTTTCACATATGAACTCGACACCACAGTGTCTAAGCTGAAGGCGACTTAACACTCCTCTGTCCAGAAAATATCTGAAAGCTTGAAGCTACAGGTTACAAAACCCTGACACTGGAGACTCCTTCCATGTGTGCTCAGGCATCTCCTTCCCTATTACACACCTGTTCAAATAAGTGCATTAATACAATAAAGAAGGTCAGAAGGTCAGAAGGTTAGGGGTTCAAGCCCCAGCTCAACCTAGTTGTCACTATAGGTCACTATACCGTATGTGATGAATGTACGTCTTCTATTGTCAGAGCTGCTCTTATAAGAGGATGTTATTTTACACAACCTGAATAATATTTCAATAACTGGAGGACAAACTAGAGTATTAAACTTTTAAACAGGTTTTGTTCTCTGCGTGCGGTTTTCCTCTTACAGGTTCACGACTCCGAGAGTATTTCATTTTGTCTCTCATGTAAACACTGACACGGGCTAAAAATAGACTCCTGCCCTGTGTGACAGCGAGGGCATTCCTCCTGGCTGTAAATCTGTCCCCCTCATGAATAAATCTGGTAGATGGGCGGATCCTGGAGACAGATTTATTTCGCTCCTCGGCTATAACCGGTCGCCTCTGCACTCTGGCAGCGAGGGAGACTCTGGCGTGGAAAAGCGGAGGTTATATTTAGCTCTGTGTTACCACGTAGATGGGTTTCCCCGATAAAAAACAAAAGCAGACGATTGCTAGGAAGTCTGGTGTTTTGCTGGAACGTCTCACAGAGTGTCTGCGTCTTCTGACAGCCGTGAGGTGTTACAGCGAAGAAACAGGCCAGGAGACGTGAAGGAAATAAACACAGGGAAATTGGCACCAACCTCGGTGTTGTTTTTCTTTTCATTCCTTCTTACTAAATGTCATGTGTAATTCTGCAGAAATGACGCTAGATTAAGAGTTTATCCAAATCCGAGCCTGAAGTCTGCTCTCATCCGGTTTCAGGGGGAAGTAAAGACGCTGTGGTGTATGTTCCTGTAAGAGCCTGCCTCTGAAATATTGATGCTTTTCACAGCCGTTTGTACTACAGAGTGTGTATTATTCATCCTGAAGGGTCCTGATTTAGGTTCTGCTCTGATGTTCTCCTGAATGAGCAAAGCCTCTTTGGTGTTCTCAGGCTCATAGAGATGCTCAGCCAAGTGTAGAGTCCAGCGCAGATCTATATCAGCGCACCATTAGGGCTATATTTATCTCAGGCTGTGTTTAACTCTATAAATATTACATTAAGCAGATGTATTTAGAGAAGGGCTGGATATTCCTGCACAAATATAGTCTGTTATTATTGCCCGTGCTGAAGTACAACATTACGTGTTGTAATTATTAAACATCAGTTTATTATCCACACAGGCCTGGAGTTGATGTGTGAGAGTTATTTAAAACTCTTTTTAAGTACTCTAGTAATGCGTATAGAGCAGCACAGTGGTGTATTGGTTAGCACTGTCACCACCTCGCACCTTCAGCACCTTTTACCTGGAGCACTTTGCTGAAATCCCATTTTTAGAATATTTAAATGTGGATTCTGTGATGTCGTAAGAAAAAAAATTGGGGCCCCTAGCCTCATTTTGACACCAGGACTTACCTCCTAGCCCTAGAAATAACTTCACCAGCAGGGCGGCTTTATAGCCATAATGAGAATAACCAGCTTGGAGAGTGTTCAGTGCTTTAAGACAACATTTTGGTTTTAAACATTCTCAATTCTGTGAAAGGATAGGGAAGATAAAGTGTTTATCAACAGATTTTTGAGAACTGATGCATTTCACCTACTGCCCTCTAATGGCCACAGCGCAAAACGTACCTGTGTGACTTAACACCTGACTTGATATGACGGCTCACATTTAAGCTACTAGGGATTCACTGTTAAGTGGGATTACATCTACATTTCTCTGTTCTGTTTTGGTTGATTAAATGATTATTTTTCTGTTCAGGTTGCTGGTTAAATATCAGTGTTTATTTTCTGTTTTCTGTTACACTTGATAAAGTCTACGGTACTGTACATCTGCATTAACACCATGCCTCACCTGCCTCATTACATGATGCTACTAATTGAAAATTAATTAACATTTATAAAAAGCTTATTATTTACATTAAACAAATAAAAGAGCAAAATACCAAATATAGTGGTCCAAGAGTCGAGCCTTGTGGGACGCCAGTATGTGCAGTACATTTTACAAGTTTCTGATTGATACAATGTTGTTGATGTTTATAAAGGACTGCTGAGTTCTTGTTAATAACATGGTTAGTGATTCGCTGGAAATGTTCTGAGGTTTTTGTTTTCTTTGATTTTATGGGAAAAGTGGGGAAAAAAGAAACACATTCCTCACACTTCACTCATCTGTGCTGCCTGTAAGCAATTCCTGAGGGACGTATTCATCCTGGGTCATGTGATCAATCTAAACAAACATGCTGACAGCTCTACTAAAGCTTTCATTTAAATCAGTCAGCTTATTAAAGTACTCCTATAGCACACAGTCACTCTGTGGAACCTTTATTTAACCTTCCAGCACTCTTGGCTCTTGAGAATGATATTGATGGACAGTTCCAGAGAGCTTGTTTTTTCTTTTTTTTTTATCATCTGTCCTCCTTCAGTCCCCCCATGATCACCTCTGTTCCTCTCAGCAGATCACCTTTACAAGCTTCTTCTCACCTCTGTCGAGCTCTCAGCTTACATAACACTGCTGAGCTTTACAGCGCTCTGAATCAGCACACACTCAGCATTCCCTCACGAACGTCCTCCATCCTCTTCACCCGCTCCTGGACTCATCCGTCAGCGATTCTCTCTATCACACACACCAGAAGAGCTGAAATGAAAGCACTGTGGGTCAGATTCTCAGATCGAACAGAGAAACACAGACTACGGTTTTGTCCAGATTATTTAAAAACACTACATTTGTTCTTCTAGAAACTTCTCGAGGCGTCTCAGCTTACAGCAGACATGAATTCTGGATTTGGGTTGGTCACAAGGTCTCAGTTGTAATAGATACCGCGGACACATGGTATAAACAGATTTCCTGTTTAACATTGATAAGGTGAAGTTTTCTGTAAGGATGTTAATAGATTGAACATGTCTGGAAGGAGTCTCTGGTGTCAGTGCTTTGTAACAATCAGTAAAAGATCTACACTAGTTTGAAGTTTTGTGATGAGACAGTAATGAAGCAGTGTTTTTAAAGAGGATGACCCAATCTCCTTGTGTTGTTCCTCAGGCCACCGGATAAGTGTTTAAACTGTATAAGTGGACAGAGAGGGTTATTATGCAAGCGTTTGTATACAAAGCACAAGATTCTGGCATTTTATAAGGTTTTCCCAGTTTACAATTAGTACTGAGACAAGAGTGTGTAACGACAGAATTATATGATGAAAACTTAAGGGTTAGTTCGCTCGCTGTTTCAAGTGTTCTCCGTCTCCTCGTTGTCAAACCGTACGTGATGTACAGCATGCTCTTAGTGTTCATCTATACAGCAGGAATAAACCTTAGACCAATCAGACTTAATGTTGAAACAAATATGTCTGATCTGTTTAAATTCAAATTCGGATTAAAATTTTATTTGCCGCGTACACAATTATACATACTCGGCCAAAACACAGTATTGTTGCAGATTTAAACTTTTTTATGATATACAGGTACATATAACACAGAAAATGTGTGTGTGCCAAAGAAGCTATTTCTGATGTTTATGCCACATGGAAGTGACCAATCTCGCTTCCCTAAAAAATGTCAGGTTGCTAACTTCAGCCGTTTTGGAGAGATTTGGAGATTTTATATATGCCCTAAAAATGGCCATTTTCAGCATTATACTGTCTCACTTCAAACAATAATCATTTAAAATGTAAATCATTCATATTTCTTTATGTATTAATACTAAAATTGGTGTAAGTTTCTAGAAATATATGATGTGTAAAGATTGTTGCTTAAATGAAAGTGTTCCATGAAAATTTAAGGATTTTTTCTCACAAAAAAAAATCTGTAGTGTCCGTAACCTTGTCAAATTCAAGAAGCAATATCTTAACAATTTAGCATTTTAGAATAATACACGTTTTTTTTTTATTTTTATGTCTTTTCATGTGAAATCTAAATTGGCCATCATGAACCACTTTAGTTGCTCTGACATGTTTATAATCCAACATAAGTGTGTCCTGACCTGGAATAGAACTTCACTCATACGCAGATGATACTGATTTATATGTGCAGTACTGTGCAAAAAAATCTTGAACCCCTATCATTTCTTCATATTTTTCTAACAAACAGCCAGTCGTTCTTGTATTTTGAATGTAATCTTGAGGAATAGTTCTCTAGGCTTCCTAAAGGACTCGCACTTTGGAACGTGGACGATATCACTGCTGCTGACACACACCATCATTTCATTTCATACTTCAGGCTTCAGAAATACTGCTTTTAATTCTATTTTATTTGCAACTCTTGTAAATTTGTATATGCCTTCCTTTTATCATTTTATTTGAAATTTTTGCTTGTAGGTTTATAATTAAAGTAGGGAGGAAACTCACCAAGCGCAGGGAGAACCTGCGAACTCAATGCACAAAGACCCATGTCTGTTTTACTCCACCTACACAACTTTTGTTGTCTGATAGTGACTTTAACAGTGCAGAGTCTCTGACAAACACAGTAAATAACAGCTTCCTCTCTACTCAAGATACAATTCAACATAACCTTCTCCAAACCTTTCCTCTTGAACCCTCGGTCCGGTCGCCTCCTCTCCTCCCCCGAGGCGGCTGATGAGACAGGATTTTTTCCCCCTGGCGTAAATCAGGCGAGGGGATGTCTTTATAGGAGAAACCCTGGAGGCCTCACGGCTGCTCGCGCTCGTTCTCATGACAGATGTTCCCTGCAGAGCAACTAAAGAGTCTCATCAGTCCT
This sequence comes from Clarias pachynema, assembly GCA_030014365.1. Classification (NCBI taxonomy): domain Eukaryota; kingdom Metazoa; phylum Chordata; class Actinopteri; order Siluriformes; family Clariidae; genus Clarias; species Clarias pachynema. Next base: position 18,750,690 of record JAQMYL010000020.1, read on the forward strand.
ACCCGAGGGACAGGGATTGTGTTAGTCACGACAGGCTTCTCCTAAACATTTAATCAATCACGCTGAAGTCTGTCTCCACAAACTGTTCGGCTGCTGCGTGCACACGAGCCGAGGTGTTCAAGAAGCAGAAAAAGGCCACATGTTGTCGAGAGCAACATCCGGTAAAGAAACGTTAATGTAAAATATAAAGATCCATCAAAAGCGAATAAGAAAACTGTGGAATTCTATAGGACTTTTGGTTGTGCAGAATAACAGAACACTGTAAATGTCGCCTGTTTTATGCATTCATTCACCAGAGATTTCATCACAAGTCAATCCTTGTTTGACTCGAACACCATTCATATATGTATTTAGGGTCTCCTCTTACAGCCAGTGTCAACCAGTAGCTAGAACCGATCTTGAAATTGTACAGAACCCATAAATATTATTGTGACATTTGTAAATGCAGAACGTTTCCGCAGCCAGGATGCTGACGTGATGTCACAATAAGGGAGTGCTGCTGTATTAAATACGAGCTCCCGAGCTGAGCCTGGACAGCCTGTGTGTTTCAAGTACAGAGTTAAAGAAAACTCCTCTTTAGCTTTTTTCGGAATAAGTCAGCAAAGGCCAGGCTTCATCCACGTTACGGGCATGATGTGTGTTTACCTGCAACAAGCAGGCTGTTTTAATGAGCTCAGGTTTATGAGATTAGCCCCAGCCTCCACACACATCTCGGAGGACCGTCATGCAGTCGATGCAGCCTTTGGAAAGGTCAGGTTGTTTTCCTCGTCCTCGCCTCGCCGCTGAAATTAGGAGAGGCAGCTCGTTCCGACGGGAAGCTGCAGGTTATTGAGGTTATTGAGTAATTTATTGAGTAGTTCAGGTTCACTGTTCTTAGCGAGTTGATTTGTAAATGATATGAAGAAGAGTTTATACAAGAAACGTTGTATTTATGAAAACGCAGTTTATACATAATACTTATTGTCCATGTAAGGAGCTGCGGTGAGCCTCGACTCTCGTCTGATCGGAAAACGTAGAATTCTCAACCGGGTTCTGCGATCTAAAGACAAATTATAATCCCAAATAAATCAAGACAAACAGGAATAAAAAAATTTCTGGTTGTTGTTGTTGTTTTTTTTTCTCCTGATCTGTGCAAAAATACTGGCACCCCATTAAAGTAAGTTTGAAAGTTGAGTTTGCGACTACAGTAGTCATTACATCATTGATCGATACATTGTTGATTGGTGTTTATCAATATTTTCTCATGAGTACGTGGATTGTTAAAAGCTTTGGTAACTCTGACTCTTACTATTTTTTTTATCTTTCTGAATATACCATTTGTGGGATGTTTTACACTACAATATTTAGATTCATGAAAATAGTCTTAATAAATGTTGTAGATGCTTTGACTTTATTGAGGGTCTGAACTTTCTCGGCTCGGTGTCTAGATCACAGAATCTTTCCACAGTCTGGGTTTAGATAGGATTGGATTGTGGATTCACTGGTGTTGTTGTTGTTGTTGTTGTTGTTTTTAACCCTAATAGTTTTCCTCTTGTGCACAGGAAACCTCTGAGGAAGGAGGAGAACGGCACCAGCCGAGGGGAATACGCCATGAGCTCTCGCTGCAAGCAGACAGCGCTGGAGACCAACAGCACTGGAGTATAGCAGCCAGCGGAAAAACACTGACACTCCATTATAAACAAGAGCAGAAAGATCTTCAGAGATGGAGAAATGATATAAAAAGAAGGATTGATGGAGACTTGAACTATGGCTTTATTCAATGTCTTAAAAACATAAATGATAAAAAGTGCTGCTTTATGATTGACATGTGACAGAACACAAAGGCAGAGAGGACGTATGAAGGACATGTGAAGGACGTGTGAAGGACGTGTGAAGGACGTGCGGAGCCTTGAGACTCATTGTTCTGTTGGATGGTGATGCCGTCAGACCTTTCACGAGGCATTAAACCAGTAAAACTCTTAACGAACCCGACGCATGCACTTTGTACTGAATGCACCGATGCCTCTGGACGTCCTCTCTCTCTCCCCCTCCTGTTTCCTCTGCTGTAAATAAAGTCGGCTGTCGATCACACGGATGCGGATGAAAGCAAAAGCGGAATTTAATGGGGAAACAGGTGGCTTTTTTATTTGTATGACTATGCAACTGGAAAGGAATAGAACCCTTATTGGTGCATGTTCATGATATTAAAACACAGCGTTAGCATAATCCGCTGCTGCTAGTCAGTCCGACGTCGGCTAACGTGCTCGAATAGTGCGGCTCTACGCGTGTAATGGAACTCAAGCGGGAATACACGTCACATATTCATGAACACCAGGACTGTTATTTCATTATTTCATTATTAATGCACCGTTAAAAACACCAAAAAGACCACGCAATTGTTTTTCAGATTTTAATTATTATTTACTTTTTTTTTATTTGCTTGACTTTAGCCTAGCTTTTTTCTTGTCTTTCTGTTATTTTGTTTTATTTCTGTTTTTTTTTTATACGTTTTCTTTTTCTGGGGGAGAAGGGGTGATTTTACTTCTTGTTTTTTGTTTCATCCGTTATTTATTGTTTTATTTTGTTTGTTGTGATTTTTTTTTGTTTGGTTGTTTCCAGAGAGTGTTCATGTTTGTTTGTTTATTTGTGTGTGTGTTTGTCTGTGTTCTGTTGTTTGATTTTGTTTGTCAGGTTTTTTTTTTTTTTTGCTTGTTTGTAGTTTTGCAAAAGATTACAAAGGTTTTTGTTTAAGATTGTTTGTTTTACTGTTTTAATGAAATTTAATTTCATTTATTTTTTGTTTATGTAAACAAAAAAGAAATGTAATTAAATTGACCA
>JAQMYL010000020.1:18866539-18886539 GCA_030014365.1 Clarias pachynema
TTTTATGTGAGTTTTTTTTTGTCTGGTTTATGACCCACCCCCACACACACACACACACACACACACACACACACACACACACACACAGTTTACAAGCTTCATAAACACACACATACAGCTCAGCCTCGTTATCTCATTTGTAGAACAGACCTGACCACGCCTAACTCCCTGTGTGTGTGTGTGTGTGTGTGTGTGTGTGTGTTTGGCTGCGTAAGAGAATTTAATAGGAGTTAATGGTTACCTAAAGAAGATAACACTATGTGTGTGTGTGTGTGTGTGTGTGTGTGTGTGTGTGTCCTGTAGATGGCCATCATCTTCAGTGAGGAGGACCTGAAGGACATCACACCCCCCTGCGTGGTGCAGAGCTTCATCAACCACAATGCCATGCTCTACAAGGTGTTTGTGGTGGGCGAGGCGTACAGCGTGGTGGAGAGACCCTCCATCAGGAACTTCCCCTCCGGACCTACAGGTACCACCACTTCCTGTTACACCACTTCCTGTTACACCACTTCCTGTTACACCCCAGTGTTAAAGGTACTCTCACCTTGTCCCACATGCCTTCAGCAAACAGCTTTACTTTAGTTGTACAGTAAACTCTGCCCCCTACTGGCTGTTGACCAATCACATTTATTTAGTTTTATATCATAATGCTCATGTTTATTAATGAAATAATTGTTAGTTACATTTCCTAGAAAGTGATATAGTGTGTGTGTGTGTGTGTGTGTGTGTGTGTGTGTGTGTGTGTGTGTGTGTGTTACAGACAGAAGAGCGATATCTTTTAACAGTCATCATGTGTCCAAGCCCGAGTCGTCTTCAGACCTCACCTCTGTGAGTCAGTCTCATCATCTCCGCTTTCTCTCCTCTCTCTTCTTTGTTTGTTCCTTTATTTATTTATTTCATGTTGGCAATGTGTGCTTCATGTTATTCTCATGTTCTCCTTGTGTTCTTTTAGTGTACTCTTCATGTTCTTTGCATGTTCCCTCCATGTTCTCACCATATTACCCCATATTCTGATCAACTTTCTTCAATGTTCTCACCATATTCCCTTCATTTTACCTTCAGTGTTCTCCTCATCTTCTCTCCATGTTCTTATAATGTTCCCCTCCAATTTCTCACCATGTCACTCTCCATGCTCTCACTATGTTTCCTCAGGGCTCTCCTCATGATCTCACCAGGTTCCCTCCATATTCTCACTATTTTCCCTCTATGTTCTCACCATAAATCCTCTGTGTTCTCATGTTTCACCAGATTCCCTCAATGTTCTCCCCATGTTCTCTCAATGTTCCCTTAGTGTTCTCCTCATGTTCTCACCAGATTCTCTCAATGTTCTCCTCATGTTCTCTCCATGTTCCCTTATTATTCTCCTTATGTTTTCACCATTTGCCCTCAGTGTTCTCCTTATGTTCTCACCAGGTACCCTCTATGTCTTCTTTGTATTTTCCTTGTGTCTCACCATGTTCTCCTTGTGTGTTTTTATGTGGTTCCCCTGTGTTCTTCAAATCTTCTCATGTTCTTTTCATGTTCTCTCAGTGTTATTTCAGTGTTCTCCTCATGTTCCTGTCATGTTCTCCTTGTTTTCCTCCAGTGTTCTCTTCATGTTTTCCCAGTGCTCATGTTTCTATGCCACTTGTTCCCTTGTGTCTTCATTAGAGAGAGAACCTGGAGGGTCAGTTCAGGTCGCCCAGCGATGATGTCATCCGGAAGATTTCCAGGTATTTGAGACAGACTCTGGGGGTGTCACTGTTCGGGATTGACATCATCATCAACAACCAGACAGGACAACACGCCATCATCGACATCAACGCCTTCCCAGGTAGGAAAAGACATGAAGCAAAATATAACAAAAAAGTGGTGACACATGTGGCTCCGCCCACTTGCTTTAAGTTGCTGTGTCTGTGTGTTACTGTGTGAATTAAAGATTCACTGAATGACAGAATGAATCTCGGTCATAAGTCAAATATTCAAAAAAGTTTGAAAATAAGTGACAGATAAAAGAATATAAATCCATCTAACATGCATTTGATAATCATGAGGTCAGTTGTAGTGTTTTGGCTTCATCATGTGAAGCTCATCAGCAGCTACTGAACGAAAAGATGCGATCCAGTCCACGGCAGTGTCCAAACTGATTCATTCACCTTAGTGACTTGTTCAAAAAGAACCGAATCATTTATAAATGAAACATGTCTTCGAATCAGGATCAGTGTTTGTCCCAGTGCAGTTCTACCAGTAAACCACACAGGGGCAGTATGGAGGCAGACAGGAAGGTGGCGAGCATTATTTTAAAGACTTCCTGTTTCTGTAGAAAATGGGTCGATTATGATTTATGTTCCGTTACGGAGAGCATGCAGGTGGTACGAGACGCTTCTGCTTCCTGGTTCACATTTTGGATTCTGAAGCACATAAACTTATTAGTATCGCTCTAATTACTGACAAAATGCTTAATCTGCGAAATGTCAGGCAGCCGACATCATCAATACATGACATTTAGAAATCACTAAAATGTAACAGTTATTTAAAATACTCATTGTCCAGCCAAAAAAACAAAACAAAACAATAAATTATCACCAGGATGTAACTAAGCAAATATTTAAGACTCTTCCACTGGAGAAATTACTGCAGTGCAAATTAATACGGTTCAGCTGCAAATTATTTAATCCTAATCGATCCAGTGACGAGCTTCTCATTTCTTAAACAGCCATGTCAGAAGGCATCCTGTGGTGGTGGTGAAGATGTTCCTCTGTTTCAGAAGAGTCAAAATATTGTCCTGCACCAAGCAAAGAAAACAACTAAGGATATTGCTGAAACTACTAAAAGTGGGATACGAACTGTAACACTCACTATTTAAACCTGGAGGATAGTGATGATCCATCATCTTCAAGGAGGAAATGTGTTTGGAAAAATATACTGAAGGAGTGTGATGGGAGATCACTTAAACACTTAATGAAACCAAATCATCAAAAAAACAAAAACAAAAAAACAGTATAACGCATTTCCACACACAGAATGTGAAGGGATTGGGACTAAACAGCTGTGTAGCCTTAAGAAAAGCACTTATCAGTGAGACAAAACAGGGAAAAAGGCTTCAGTTTGCTCTGGAGCATAAAGACTGGACTGTGGAGCGATGGCAAAAGGTCATGTGGTCTGAAGACTCCAGATTGACCATGTTCCAGAGTGATCAGTCCATCAGGGTGAGTAGCGAGGCGGAGGAAAGGTGCAAGCCTCTGGAGACAGTGTTATGATCTGGGGTTGATCAGTTGCTCAGGTCGAGACTCAGCAACGTTATGGGGCAATAAAATGAAGTCAGCTGACCACCTGAATGTACTGAATCACCAGAGTATCACATCTACAGTATGGAGCTTTTCTTTCCTGATGGCACGGCCGTATTCCAGAATGATGATGTCTCATGACACAAGTTGTGAAAGATGGCTTCAGGGAGCGTGAGATACATGATCACGCATGGATGGTCCACCAGACCTTAATCCCACTGAGAGTCTTCGAGATGTGCTGGAGAAGACTTTACGCAGGGGTCCGACTCTCCCATCATCAATACAAGATCTTGGAGAGACATTAACGCGAATCTGGACCGAAATAAATGTTATGAGGTTTGCATGAGCTTATTGAAACAATGCCACATCTGTAATTAAAGCAAAACGCCGTCTAATGAAAGTCGTAGCGTAAAATATTGTGTGTTTATTTGATTTTTTTACATTCATTTAGCTGAAGAAAGTTTTGTTTCATTATTAAATCTGACTGTGGTTGTGACAGTAGTGTAAAGACCCTCGGGTGAATATTCAGAGCTTCTGTTGATACACAAAGTCACAGTGTATTTATCAGCTCATGTGTTGATGTGTCACGATATAGGAGACCTGCTGTGCTGTTGCTGTAGCGACTGCGTGTGTGTGTGTGTGTGTGTGTGTGTAGTCAGGCAACACCTCTCTCTCGGTTCATTACAGATGCACTAAAGGTGTTACTATTACTGTTACTCTGCTCGTCAGCAGATTTCCAGAATGTTCTTTGTCATATCTTTATGAGATTAAAGTCTAAACACTGTTAGCCAAAAACATGAGGAGATACAGAGTTAGCGTCCGCACCAGCACGGACAGAGCGCCGCTCCTGATAAGACTTCAGCATTCTACCAGAGTGAGACACAACCGTATTAGGGATACTTTTAAGTCGGATACATGCTTAGTCCATCCACAGATGGTGGATTTAAGGTGGAAAAGTACGTCAAGGCAAAATCATAGCTATTTCTAGCGTTTCTTTTATAGTGGGACAGCAGTGCTAGTGTACAGGTGGAAAATAATGTTGGTAAAAATATACAAAAAGAGTTGTGACAGGCTGCAAACGCCTAAAGGTACAGTTTAACAAAATGGTTGTTTATGGAACCATCTCAGCAGCGACCTCATTTCCCCTCTCGTCTGTTCCAACCACTCAACATTCAGCATCAGCTGTATAACTAATCACCAGCCTGATCATCTGGAGAACTATTCGTTAAGACTACATTAAACATACAAGAAAGTCTGGAGCTTTGGAAGCAAAATATGAAGGAATGAGCAACGTCAAGACCAGTGTTTGGGGTAACGTGTTAGAGTACTTGGATTACTTTTTTGATGTAACGAGTAATCTAAAAGACAGGTTTTGGTAAAACATGGTTATTTGTTGATACACAACCTTAACCAGCGGCAGCTTGGCTGCTCGTATCTGATCTAAACTACCACTTTTTTTAACCATGGTTGTTGTTGTGATCTTATAGATTGTTTATACTTCATATTACATTGACGCAAGTAGAAAGTCCTTGGTAGACAAGACCGTATCATTTTGTTTCGCCGTTTGTGGTCTACGCAGTTACCAAAGGCCACAAGCCTACGAATACCATGTAAACCTCATACTTTGGAGATCCATGTCCATTATCTTTAGGAAATTTGTATGATGCAACTTCCTGTAGAACATGTGACTTATGGACTGTTCCGAATGTTCCGCAGGCGTAAAGGCGTTCTAATAAAAAAGCGTATACATACTGATTTGATTTCATTTTGAAGGCAACATAAACTCATCCCTATAATGAACAGTCCTGGAAACTCAGGACCGATGTCACATACTGTACAGCACATGTTTTAGTGAAGGTGAATAATTTTCTTATCACTTTTCACCAGGTTATGAAGGAGTCCCGACGTTCTTCGATAACCTCCTGGCTCACCTGACCAGCATCCTTCAGGGTCCCGCCCCCCACCGGGCCAATGGATTGAGCCAGCTGCCCTGCGGCATGCTGGGAAACGAGAGCGTCAGCTGGGTGACGGAGAGTGAGGTGATGAAGAAGGGAAGTCATCAGACTCTAAACTGCTGCAACGTTGAACTGGGATCCTCCTACCACCAGCACCGGCGTTCCCCGCTCGCAGCTCACGCCCCCACCCAGTGACCCCGCTGAACCACTTCCTGAACACTCGCATCACTACCTGTAGTGCCTGTATACATGTAATGACAAAAGATGTACTGATTTTGGAAGAGTTAAAGAACAAATCAATGTTTAATCCAAGTGATTTAGCTGCTCTGCTTTTTTAGAAACGTACTGTAAAGTGCCTTGAGGTGGCATGAAGAAATTAGGGAATGTCCACATTTAGAGGAAAGCCAGCTGTTTGAGGAGTAAAAACATTATTTCACATAGAAAATGTGCTCGATCTTTTCAGCAACAACAACAAAACAGCTCCCATGATGCACCCTCAATCTCACTCACTCACTCACTCACTCACTCATCTTCTATACCGCTTCATTCTGTATTCAGTGTCGCGATAAATAGATAAAGGATGGATGGATTATAACTATGATGATGATGATCGTCTTTCATGTTTTGTCGCATCACCTCCTCCTTCGCTGTATCTATACGGTCCACATTTGCCTAAATAATAAAAATATTTTAATTACATTTTTTATTTTTTATTTTAATTATATATTTTTTATTTAATTTTAATAAAAGTCAATAGACCTACGAACACCACAATACACTGAGAACAAGAAACCTTTCTGCTAACTCCTGTTATAACATGGCTGCTAGTACAATTTTATTTATGATTGTTTGAAACGTATTTAAGGAAGACTAACCACCTGAACGTTACCTGGCAACACATATTCTCAAATGCACCACTATTCTTGCTTCTTCAGCAGCTGGCCCAGGAGTATACATCTCCAGGATTATGACATGTTTAAGATTAGAAGACTTGTATCTGGATTTTGGGTGCATCTTCTGCGCTGCTGTTTTGACTGTTTTACCTTCAGCATATCATCTACAAGGTGCCTCCCAGGAACTCCTTTAATGGCCCACACATGTGGAAATGGCTTGGAGCGAGGTCAGGATTGTACGGGGCATGTGGCAATAACTCCTGTAATGTACAAGTGGTGTTGGTGAATGATTGTGTGTACGTCCGCATGTTGATTTTTTCCAGGATCAGGCGTTCCACTCGATGCTCACAGAACGACTGCAGGGGTCACCATTCTTTAAAACGTTCGCACCATTCAAATGTTTTACTGCGGCTAAGATCCTCATCACTGTACTGTGTATTGACGTCTTCTGTAAATGTCGATCGCTTTTACGCCATCATTCACCAGAAATATCACCAAAGTCCCGGTTTGACTTGAGACATGCATTATTGAATACACGAGGTGTAGAAAAGATCTTGAATTAATTTATAATGTACATGAATTTTATTTAAATTAAAATGTGTGTATTGTAAGTAAATCCTGTTCTACCTTACCTTACCATACTTCACCAGTTACACACTCATCAGGTTCACCCACAGATATTCGGGGAACTTTACCCAGACAGAGAGACTCCTTGGCACTGTGTTACCCCCCTAATACAGTGTGATATGTTGTATAACTGATCAACTGATTATAAATTGATAATGAGTCAGTTTGCTCATTTATTCTGTAACATTTGTCTTCCCTACACTGTCACTTTGTAATAATTGTGACATGATTGTGTGTTTGTGGGTGTGTGTTTGTATGTGTGTAAAAGACAATCGGAATCACCGCTCGCACCCTGTCTTTATTCTTATAGGGCTTTAAAAATGTAAATATTAAATTATGCAGATTCTTAATGAGGGTGTGTAATTGAGTCTCTGTGTGAGTGTGTGTTATATTTGTACATACTGTACACACTGTTTGTATTTGTGTATATGTTGTTGTGCTGCATTTAAAGAAGAGAGAAGATGTCATATGAAATTAAACGGGTGTGGAGAATAAACACTATGGTTTATAAAACCCCTGTTGTGTGTGTGTCTGTTTTTCATTAGTTTAATCCACTAAACCTCACATCTGTCCGTTTGTTCCTGTTTATTTCCCCTTTTATTTGACCTCTTTTTTTAAAATCTAGGTTTCATGTTATATCCATCACACGCACACCTCTGCCCCACCACCAGAGGGCACCCTACACTGAAGTCAACACACCTGTTTCCAGTTGAGGAAGTCATAAACCATTCTTATTATAATTGATTTTTGATCTCACTGCGCCGACACATCATGTACGACCTAAAGCCATTCCTGAGATTGTTGCTGAGGGAAAGTGAGTTGCTCCAGCGTGTGAGCTTGGTGTCAGCAGAGCCAGCGCAGACCAGCTAGCACCTGTGTTCACTGAAATATTCAACCTCTCCTTATTTCAGTCGGTGATCCCCACATGCTTTAAAGAGTCCACCATTGTTCCTCTCCCAAAGAAACCCCCATCCTGCTTCCCTCAACGATTATCGCCCTGTAGCCCCGACCTCAGTAGTGATGAAGTGCTTTGAGCAGCTGTCCAGAGGCTTCATCATCTTTTCCCTTCCTGACACACTGGATCAAGTGCAGTTTGCCTACCGCCCGATCCGCTCTACAGATGATGCCATGTCTCACCTCCTCCATACATCACTCACTTACCTGGACACTATAATGGGGAATTATGTTAAAATGCTCTTTGTCGACTACAGCTTAGCGTTTAACACTATAATTCCCTCCACACTCACAACCAAGTTACAGCACCTGGGACTCATCCATGTGTCAGTGGATCTCCAACTTCCTAACTGGCAGTAAGGATGGGCGGACATGTCTCAGCCTTCTTCGCCCTCAGCACTGGAGCCCCCCAGGGTTGTGTTCTGAGCCCCCTGCTGTACTGTCTGTACACCTACGACTGCGTGGCCACTACCAACTCCCCCACCATCATCAAGTTTGCTGACGACACCGTCGTGGTGGCAGGGGTGGGGTTTGAACCCCCAAACTCTTGATCAGTAACCCATAGCCTCAACTGTTTGAGCTACCACTGCCCCGTCGACAACTTTCACAGACCATGCTGCCCCAAGACACAAAGGTAGAGGAGTACTTCAGCTTTAGGAGACAGCTGAGTGTTTAAGCTTGGTTCAAAAAGCACATGAATGTGACACTACGCTGGTCAGGTGACTGTGGAGGCCGTTTGAGGACCCTGACCTCATTGTCATGTTCCAGAAACCAGTTTGAGATGATTTTAATTTTGTGATGTTATTGTGTGCTCACAAAGGAAAGGAAACGGTCAGCTACAATACTCAGGTCTACTCTGGCATTTACACCATGCTCAGCTGGTACTAAAAGGTCCGAAGTGTGCCAAAGAAATCTCCACCACACCATTACACCACCGGCAGTCTGGACCGCTGATACATGGCAGGATGGATCCATGCTTTCATGTTGTTTCGGCCAAATTCTGACCAGACCATCCACAACAGGAATTGAGACTCGTCAGACGAGATGAGGTTTTTCCAATATTCTACTGTCAGATTTTTTCGTGAGTCCATGTGACCTGTAGCCTCAATTTCTTGTTCTTACCTGACAGGAGCGGCACCCGGGATGGTCTTCTGCTGCTGTAGCACATCTGGTTCAAGGTTCAACATTCAGACATGCTCTTTGGCTCTTTCTGAGCCTCGGTCATAACAAGACGTTATTTGAGTCACTGTTGCCTTTCCATCAGCTAGAACCACTCGGACCTCTGGCATCAACAAGGCATTTTCACCCAGAGAACTGCCCTCACTGGGTATTTTCCCCTAAACGCACCATTATCTATAAACCCTAGAGATGGTAGTGTTTGAAAATCCCCGTATATCAGCAGTTTGGGAAATACTCAAAACCCATCTGGCTTCATCAGACATGCCACACTCAGTCACTTAAAATCACCCGTCTCCTCCATTCTGATGCTCGGTTTAAACTTCAGCAGATCGTCGTTACCACTGAGTTGCTGCCATTTGATTTCTCTTATTATATATCTGCTTTAACGAGCAGTTTACGAGTGTAGGTGCGATGTTTTGCTGTTTCCTTATCCCTCCCTGTGCTCTGGTGTTTAACCTGGACGTAACTCACATCTGCCATCGACTTGTAGCTTTATGACATTTGTTTCATTTGGTGTCTCCTTTATGACATCACATCAGACACTGATCACTCGTGCACTCCCTCGGGTTACCGAGATCTCTCTCTGTCTTTATTTTTCTAAAACAATTCCCACCTGTAATTACAGTTAAATTGTATTTAATTAGAAACATTATTGCATTATCGAAAGAACGCATGCAGATGTGTATAAACTCCTCCTCCTATAATGATTATTATTATTATTATTATTATTACAGATAATGTGTTTTGTGAGATTTTCTTCAGTAAGCAAGCGAGACAGCGCTGAAGCTAAAGCAGATCATGTCCTGCGTGGCGGTCTGTATGTGTGTGTGTGTGTTTCAGACAGAAGGTGAAGGTCAGGAGGAACAGCAGTGTGTTTCAGCCGTGTCGCAGCCGGTGCAGCTTCTGAGCCATGTTCTCCAACTCGTTCTCCATCACAGCCAAACTCTCCATCTCGGCGTCCTGCAGCACAACAACACAACACAAGTGAAACACACTGACTCAGTACACACGAGTCTCCGAACAAACAGATTCGGCTAAAACACAGACATTAATGAGTGTTTAAACCGTTTGACTGCATTTTAAATAAAACTGTAGCGTTTCGGTTCTGAAGCAGCGTCTCAGTTCCATCTGTCAGCTCACGGTGCCATAAAGAGCGATACAGCGGTGATACACACACACACACACACACAGAGTGACCTGAGCTCAGGATCAAACCCCACAGATATCTTTTCTATTCTATCTCTTTTTTCTGCAATTATTTATTTATCGTTTTCTGTACTTCCACTCTGTTCTTTCTATCTTTTGTAATAATTTCTCTGTTTCTTTCTTTCGCCCTTTTTTCTTCTGTTGTGTCGTTCCTTCTTTTGATGTTGTATTCCTTTCTGTAATTCTTTTTTTTTCCTGCTTTGTTTTTCTGCCTTCCTTCCTTCTGTGTCATTCTGACATCTTTTTTTGTCTTTCATTCTGTCGTTCTTTCTGACTTTTTGTATTATGTTGTCGCTCTGCTTTCACATTTCTTTCTTCCTGCAATCATTTTCCTATTTCATAGTTTTGTCTTCCCTCCTGTCTACCTTCCTGCTTTTCCTTTTTCTTTCTTCTGTTGTGTTAAACTTTCCTTTTTTGTTCTTTCTCATTTCATTCACCAATTCTCTATTTCTCATTTTTTAAACTTGACTCCTTCCTTCGATTTTGCACATTCAGCACTTATTTCTTCCTCTTTCCTTCTGTATTGATTTTTCTCTCACCTTCATGTTTTTATGTTTCCTGCTTTCCCCATCCTTTATATTCTGTCCTTCCTTCCTTTAATATTTTGTATTTTTTTATTTCTTGGTCCATTTCCCTTTGCTTCTTCCTCCCTCCCTCCCTCTCTCCATCCCTTCCCATTATACGCCACATTACAGTACCTCAGTCCTCTTGGTGGCGCTGCCCTCCTCAGTGTCTCTTCCTGCCATCATCTGGAGCTCCTCCTCCTCAGGGCTCTTCCACACCTCTTTAGAGTGGTGCAGCGCCTCCTGCTGGCCGTAAGCCCTGCGGTGGACCGACTCTCTGCCATGACTCCAGTGTTTCTGCTTCCCCACACCAGTCCTGCTTCTCTCCACAGGCTCCTCCCCCTGCTCCTCCTCATGCTCCTCCCCCTGCTCCTCCTCATGCTCCACACGTTTGTGTTCTGGAGCTCCAGCTCCTCCTGCCTCATCTGCTGAAGGAAACAAACCATCACTCACAACCTCTCAACCCTCCGTTACTTTACCCACAGCATCAGCATCAGCTGCACTTTATTTAATCAGACTTTCTCCAGTGAGCTGTTTTACACCAAACCACCATTAAATCCTGGATTCTGATTGGTCAGAAGGTGTTGATTAATTCTCTGTAACAGCAGCTCTGACATTAGTGTAGATTGAGATCAATGCACTTGTTCTCAGCGATAAAGCAGATGCTAGTTAACATGTTAAGGAAGGAGTCTCCAGTTTCAGCACTTTGTAAGAGTCAGAGATAAACCACATTTGTTTAACTAATTGCTATAATAATTATAACAATAATTATTATGAAATATATAAAAATAATAATTCACAGCCACAGTAAGCACAAATCCTGCCATTATATATAAATTTTTTTTTTCATACAGTGTTACCATGACAACCACTACCAAGCCATCTCTAACTGGATGTTTACATCAGCAGGAGACAAGATTGTTTTTCTAAAGTAAAAATTCTGGTAGTTTTTTTTATAATCTCTGTTACATATTCAGCTTAAGTTAAAGACTGAATTTAATACGTAATCATACAAACTGCCATCACCTTCTTCCTCTTCATCAATGTTTTCAGTTTTCTTCATCACCACTCGTTCTACTTTCTCATCGCCCTTGTTCAGTTCCTTAGGGCTGGTGATGATCTCGTTCTCCTGAGGCTCCTGTTCCTCCTCCTCCTCCTCCTCCTCCTCCTCCTCCGCTCGTCTCTCCTTCATTGTCTCTCCCGGTGTGAGGAAGGCCATCAGCATGGACTGATCTGTCAGGAGGAAGAGACAAATCATCAGTCCTGAGTCACACCAGCAGTGAAGCATTCCTGAGAATTCAAGCAAGCGGTCGCTTCTGAGCCGAGGGAGTGAGCTTACTTACAATTTTTCCTAAGAACACAGCCATAAACAAAGAATAGAACAAAAAATATCCTCTGAGAGAAACTTCTACCAACCATCCAAGAACAGTTTGGTGACATGATGGAGCTCCTCGCCATAAAGTAAAAGTGATAACTAAGTGGCTCGGAGAACACAACATGGAAATTGTGGGTCCATGGACAGGAAACTCGCCAGACTTTAATCCCATCGAGAACTTGTGCTTAATCCTCAACAAGCATGTGGACAAACAAAACCCTACAAATTATGACAAACTCCAAGCATTGATTGTGTAAGGATGGGCTGCGCCATCAGTCAGGGCGTGACCCAGATGTTGATTGACACCAGGCCAGGGTGAATTTCAGAGGTCTTGAAAAAAAAAAAGAACCAACACTGCAAATACTGACTCTTTGCATAAACCAAATGTAATCATCAATAAAAGCCTTTGACGTTTATGAAATGCTCGTAATTATACTTCAGTACACCAGAGTAACATCTGACACAAAGATCTAAAAACACTGAAGCAGTAGACTTCGTGAAAATTAATATTTGCGTCATTCTCAAAATCTTTGGAACAAACCCCAGGCTGTATGGTGATGTGTTAAAATAAATACATTGTCTATATAAAAAAATATATAGTTTCTTTTCACCTGGAGGTTCCTGGAGGTCTTGAGCATGGTCAGAAAGTTCCTCTGTTCCTTTCTCAGATCTCTCATTGGCTCCTGGGATAGAAGAAGGTGGAGTTAAACACATGACTCAAAAAACTGAATTCAAACATCTGAGAAATTCGAGGAATGATTTGAAGACCTTTTCCAGCGATGTCCTGCAGCTCCTGGAGGAAGTTCTGGTGACGCAGAACGGTCACGAGCCTGTCGTCTGCACACACACACACACACACACACACATGCACAGGAGACAGTAAGTGTGTCATTCAAATATACATGTACATTAATATACTTTAATATGAGACGAATACAAGACGCATGATATTTAAAACCAGAACTTCATAGATTTTAGTTAGCTGTGTTTGAAGAGGAATTATAAACAAAAATTAATAAGTAATCCACACCAAGCAAAGAAAACAACTAAGGAGACTGTTAAAATGACAGGAATTGAGAACAACACATTACTGAAACCTGGAAGTATACAGTACTGCTGAACCTTCATCATTGTGGACGAAATGCAGTTGGAAGAACATCATGAATGGAGATCACTTAAACACTTGGTGAAGTTGCATGGTAAATAAATCAACAGTAGAAATCTAAGCTATGTTTAATAGTGAGAAAATTTCCACACACGCACAATGTGATGAGAACTCACGGGCATGTTCCCTTCCTCTCCCAAAACGCCTGGACACATCCTTCTCATTTCAGTTCCTATCACTGGCATGGCCTTCTAAAGTGCAAAGACTGAACTGATCGAGCCACCCTAAAATGCCCAAGGACACACTACTGTAGTAATTGTAGACTATGGCATCCTCTTTTAAAAAAGACAAGGACTACAAGATGTGACCATAAAGCCTGGGAGAGACCTGCTTCAGGATTGAATATACCAGTATTATGCAGGATTGGAAGGACCAGGTACCTCTTATCATAGGGGAGCATATAAGAGAAGCACAAGTGGAACAAAAACGGATCCATAAGCAACCAGCTCCACGCCATGAGTTTCAGCCAGGTGAAGATGTACCTCCCTGGTCTCCAGTGTAAATGGCATGTTCTTGACCCACTGGTAGAGCCTGTACACAATCCTCAAACAGGTGGGCCCAGTGATCTACTGCATAAAAGGTGGAAGACCTTCTCACCTTCACACAACACCAAGAACTAGGGGAGCTGCTCGATCGGTTCATAAGCATGAAAGTGTTCAGTAGAGCTATGGTTTACACACTTGGTGCAGCATGACATCAAGACCCGAAGTGATGGTCCAACAGCAGCCGTACTCCACAAGTCCCAGAAGCCCAACATCAAGCCATTGTGGATGAAGCAGAGGAAAAAGATGCTATAAGACTCTGCGAAAGTGCCATGGAACTCAGGTTTTGATTGAAACACACAAATGGATCAGAGACAGAGACCTGGGCACCGTGTTCTCCTAGAACTTTAACAGAGAAGCGTAGTGAAGTGGGGGCTCAAACGGTTAAGGCTCTGGGTTACTGATCAAACGTTTGGGGGGGAGGGGGACAAGACCCAGCACCAACGAGCCACTGTTAAGCCTTTGACCAAGGCTCTAACCTTATCAGCTCCAGTGGTGCTGTCTCCTGCCTGACCCTGTGCTCTGACCCCAGCTTTCGAACTGGAATACAAGAAAAAATCTTTCGACTATGATGTAACATACATGCGACAAAATAATTGAATTTTAAGACCCACTGGTTTTATATATGGCTAGAAAACCCCTGCAGAATGGTGATATAGCGCAGTGGAACAAGAAGCAATGGTCATAAAACGGGCCATTAAGATGTTGAAGTAGTACCTTTCCAGCGGACAAAACATTGTGGTTGTAAATCACATCCACTTCAGTGGATGGAACAGGCAAAAGAGAAAAATTCCCAAATAGCTAAGAGGTTTCTGTCTTAGCAGAACTTTCACAAGGGCAGATGTGCATTCACAAAGGTATGGACTCATGGACAACAGCATTAGGCTTTGATCTGGACAGGGGCAGGGGTACTGTGAGGGTGACCCTCTACACCACTAATACAGTACTGCACCATTTCAGCACTACAGTGAGTCCGGGGAACCGACCGAGGCTGGTTAGAGATCACTGTAGATCCTCACTGTCTCAAAGCTTGCTGTGTCCACAGAGTGGTTTCTGTCTCTGTCCTCATGCTGACACACTTTATTTTATGTTTATTACTTTGCAAAGACAGCGATGTTGAGATCTTCCACTCTTGCTATGCTTGGAGGAGTCCCGGGTCGTCCCCTCGCCGCCGCACCCTGCAGCCAGCGGTAACTGCCTTGACACATCCCTGAGTCGTCTCCACATGGACACTGCATTACTTGCCCACTCTGCATTCCTTTCTGCTCTTTTTGCTCCCAATTAAGGAAATTAAAGCCTCCTGGAACACTCGCCCTGCTTCTCTGTGTGTGTGTGTGTGTGTGTGTGTGTGTGTGTGTGTGTGAGTTCTGCTGCTGCAGCAAACCGCTCCAACGCCGACAGCACAAGAGCTCCATAATCAGTTCGGAGTGTTTGCGAATGTCAAAAGTTAAAAGTAATTTCAACACAAATCAATATAATAATTTAAAAATATTACATACATATGATAAATAAGTATTTTGTCAGTTGTTCTTGTCCCAGTGTGTGTCTGAGTTTTGCATCGCTTTCCTTTTCGATTTGTGTAAATCAGCTGCGGTGAAAATTAGGTCCTTTCTTAAAGCCGGGCAATTAATCAATCTGTGTGTGTGTGTGTGTGTGTGTGTGTTAAATTTGCGCAGAGTCACATTTCCTCTTTTCTGCTGACCTACACACACAGTGCTGACTCAGCTGTTCACATTCCAGATAACATCTCTCTCTCTCTCTCTCTCTCTCTCTCTCTTTAAATCCGTCCTAATGTCCATCACTATTCTTCTCTGTCCTCACACGTTTCATTTCTCATCACTAAGCCACGAAATTTCGCTAACGCTCTAATCGTGTTTCACCTCTGACTCTGTGTGTGTGTGTGTGTGTGTGTGTGTGTGTGTGTAGGTGAGGCAGGCAGTGATGTGGAACAGCTCGTATTTCCTCACAGGAACTTTGCTGTGTGAGCAGTGTGTAGCCGAAGGGAAAATGAAACCCATTAAGTATTACATTAGCAAGGTCAGTGTGATGGGTACGAGGACGGGTGAGGACGGGGACGCCTGGAAACTCCAAAAACCGGCTTGTGGAGTTTGCTGAAAACTCAAATCGTGTAGAATAACGTTCTGCTGGATCGCAGTGTCACTGCATTCAGCCAAAGTGCTTCTGCTCATCATTAACCATAAAGCATGGTGGTGGTAGCACTGTACTGTCTTTCACTGGTTCAGCAGCTGCATCTCCGGCAGATCCCCATGAACATGCTTCTGGGAGATATTTGTATACATTAAAAAAACTCGTGAGCAGTTTCAAACTCAAACCCCAAACAGATCAGCTCCATCTGAATGCCAGTTCCAAATCTAGATAGAGGTGGACGGCTGCACCAGGAAGGACATTCAGCTTAAAACCTGATACTGTCTTCTTTCCTGAAGCTAAAGTAAAGCAAAACAATAGACTCCTTCACATTACTTTCCAGAACAATGTTCAATAAACTTCATCTTAGCAAAATGTATTGTAAATATACAGGTATTTATTTATTATTAATATTAAAGTTTTATTGTTAGATTGGACAGAAACACATCTCACCGGTCCTGAGGGTTTCCAGACACTTCTGAGACACGGGGAGGGACTGAGGCTGGCTCAGAGCATCAGCCAGAACCTCCACGATACACTTAACCACCTGTGAGGCGACAGAACACACAAAATCTAATAAGGCTTGGCTTAAAATTCTCATTTAGAAAGACAATATCTTTATTTATATACAATATCCCCGCTGAGAAAAGGTAAACGCCTTGTCTAGAAACTTATAGGGTTCTCCATGAGGAACAAAAAAATAAAGGAACAGCAGCAGTTCAGAACCGTAGATGTTTGTGTTGCATGACAACATTAATAACGATCAACTGGAAGTGAGTGAAGTGGAGAGGCGTCCACATGACTCACGCTACAGGCGGAATAGGAGAGAACTGTTATAACCCTGCAGCTGTGAGTTTGTTCCAGCGGCCTGTACAGGATCTCACTATCCAAGGAGTCCAGGTTCCAGCAACAGTCCAACTACTCGACTCTTTATCTAAAACCACTTAAAACATCTACATTTGGAACTACAGCAAAAAAATCAAGCTTTGGAAAAATGAGGAAAAGTTCACTAAATATTCCCAGCTTATGTGATAAACCAGGTCACTGTGGTGGAGACACATTTCTAATACACAGATGTTACTGTATATACTGTACATAATCCTGCTTCCCCCTGACCGTCTCTTCACTTTACCTTAAAGACACACTGATGTCCTGAGGATTGATTTGGTTTAATTCCAGCTTCAGACAGCCACCAAGCAGTTTGAAACTAAACACCAAAATGTGTCGTCATCTGGCCAGGACTCTGCTCCCCCACTGAGCATCGGGCAGCACGATTCCTGCCCCAGTAGACCTCTATCTGCGCTTCTCATTTTCACCATGGGGTTTATAAACACTCAATGGAGCCAAATGCGGCAGTAAGAGTGAAAGGCAAGAGCATCAATGGCCTCATACAGTAACTTAAACCTTCAATTACTTAAATGAGGTCATTAGCACCTGGACAGCTAATGTTCACCTGGTTGTTTTATTATAAAAAATAGTCCAAATTTCAACTGTGGACTGAAACTTTGCCGCATCATTTTGTCCCAGAGTTTACTTTAGTCACACTGTTTATTGTATTATAGCATCTAAATGTCCTTCATGGCTCTCGCTCTCTCTACTAAACACACGCCGAGTCTTCTCATTACTCTCCCTAATCAGCATCGATCAGAGATGTGAACTCCGCCGTGTCCTCAGTGTGCAGAGAGAGAGAGAGAGAGAGGGAGAGAGAGAGAGAGAGAGAGAGAGGGAAAGTGAGAGCAAGCGTCAGATTTCACACAGATTTCAGCAGGACCAGGATGAGATCCTGAAACTCAGCACCTCATCCCTCTTCATCCCCCACTCTCTAGCTTTCTCATGCTAACTACTAATGACTAACGAGTAAATCGTGCCCACTCCTTGATAACTTCACCCTGATCGAATGACCACAGTGACACACAGGAAACAGGACGAACAGAGCATGACGCAGTGAGGCTGGTGAAGAGTTAATCCCAGCTCTATTACACACTGAGTAAACCTTCACCATTTCATCCCAGAGGCTTTATTACACCAGACCGCCGTGCTGTGTTCCACACTCCAAACTCTTTTAGAAACTGCAGAGACCAACTGTCACGATGTTGAGTCACAAATGCAGCAAATGTGTAGCCCACACACACACACACACACACACACACACACACACACATGGAATATCAGCTCTGCAATATTGTATTCCAATATGCACGTTCAGTTTTCATGCTTGTTTCTGAAGGTCATCACTTTATCAGTAAAAAGCGATTCCGATCCAACTCTTTCATGAATAGGTGAATTTCTAAAGAGCACATCTACAACCGTATTCAGTGAAGGTCCCTCAAAATGTTCAGTGCAGAACCACTACATCTATTTTTTATATTCATAACCTTAAGTGAATAAAGAACCCACCTGAGCGTGCAGTATTGTGGTGTTTTACACTGATGCCTGAGTCCGTTTGTACATTTGTGACTCAAATTTTTATTTGTTTAACAAGATACATATGTATATCTCTTATGTTATTACTAACCACCACGATTCACAATACCAATTACTAACCCGTGCCCCTCCTTGCATCTCCAGGGTCCAGGTTCAATTCCGGGCCAGGCTCGATTCCCGTCTCTGTGTGCATGGAGTTTGCATGTTCTCACCATGATTGGTGGGTTTCCTCCGGGTTCTCCGGTTTCCTCCCACAGTCCAAAGATATGTAGGTTAGGCTAATTGGTGTACCCACATCGCCCGTAGTGTGTAAATGAGTGTGTGAATGTGTGTATGTGTGTGTGCCCTGCGATGGATTGGCACCCTGTCCAGGGTGTACCCCGCCTCGTGCCCTAAGCCTCCTGGGATAGGCTCCGCCCCCCGCGACCCTGAATACAGGATAAAGTGGTATAGAAGATGAGTGAGTGAGTGAATAACCACCACTGTCCTCAACGACCAATCACTAACAACCACTGTCCACCAATAAACAACCACTAACCACCACTGTCCTTCAATAACTGATAACTATACACCACTCTTCCCAGTGACTAATCACTAACCACCACAGTCCCCCACCACTGTTCCCACTGACCAACCACTCTTTACCATTGTTCCTAGTAAACAAACACTAACCACCACTGTTCCCTCATGACCTACGACTCATGACCAGTGTAACAAGTAACTAATCACCGATCACCAGTTTGTTAAAGACCAGTCACTGACTACTAATATAACTATTTATCTTCAGGTAATCTTCCTTTTTTACACAGCTTAATTTCTTTGTGATTTAATAATTAAAGGTTCCACTTCTGAACCCGTGTGATGAATAACCACTGTTACAGAGTTCTACTGCTTGGCTGTGGTGTAACGAACAATAACAGTGTGTGTGATGTTTACCTTCACATCCTCGTTGTCCAGGTGAGTGTGTGAGACAGGAAGTGAGGAGACTGGAGGAGGAAGGAAGATGATTTAGTGAGTCACACAGATTTATTTAATGATGTCAGAACACACACACACACACACACACACACACACACACACACACACACACACAGTATATGATATGTTTCATGAGAGAAAACTTTGTCAAACCAGTGTTTAGAGATTTAGTTTCCAACATTCATATAAAGTTAACATTTTACAAGACAACCGAGGAAAATTAAACAATATGGGAAAATCAATTCAGGGGAAATTAAACACTGTGAACAGATGTAATGTTTAACTCTTATTCCTTCACCCCAGTGAGAAACAACTTCACTTTACCAAATTACCCAGAGAGAAAACCGAGAGGCTGCGGAGGGAGTCGGTGAGGACAGGAGATCACTCGTTTCACACATTAAACACATAACGATAAACTCATCAAAACTCTGTTAGGACATTATTTAATAAATAATAATAATAATAATAAAAATAATAATAATAATAATAATAATAATGATGCACAAACCACTGTGGCAGAAGAGGAAAAAAACACTCCAACAAGTACCCTACAATGAGGTTCTTTACAGAAGATCCCTTACATAAGGGGCTGTACAACAAACTCCCTACACCAAGTGCTCTACCCCAAGTTCATTACACAAAGTGTCCTACAGAATGTGCTGTACACCAAGTACCCTCTACCAAGTGCCCTATGCAGAATGCCTTACAGAAGTACTTTACCCCAAGCT
>JAQMYL010000020.1:18924846-18942159 GCA_030014365.1 Clarias pachynema
CCCTCCCCTCTGAGAGAGCTCGGCCAATCAGCTCTCTCTGTGCCTCCGGCTGTGAGAGGAAAACAGCATCACCCGGGATTCGAACCAGCGATCTCCGGATGATAGGGCGAGCGCTTTACCACTGCGCCACTCGGAGGCTATCACTTTTTCACTTTGATTCTGAGTCAAGTCAAATGTTTTTTAAGGTCTGACTTGAGTCACAAGTTTTCCACTTACAATCAGAAACATAACATTTGACAAACTGAGTCTGAGTCAATTCCCAAACTTTTTAATTGGAATCTTCATTAGGTCATAAATGTTCCACCGACAACTTGAATGAGAGTCTGAGTCAAGTCACAGGTTCACCACTGAGTCTGAACAATTAAGAAGATCTCCACTGAGACTGAGACATGAGTTTTTCCACTCAGCGTCTCATCGCTACATTTTTCCTGAGAGTCAGAAAGGATTAATGAGTTCTGAGCTTTGAAATCTGCTTCGAGTCATAAGATAGTTAATTACATCTGCAGTAAATTTACTCACATCCAGGTCATCCATATCATTTTCATCTGACAGGTTCATCACTTCGACGTTCCCCTTATACTTAATCCCATTTTTTGTGGTTCCTAAAAGCAGAAGAAAAAGAACATGTAGATGGGAAGAACATGAAGAACATCTTCATAATTTGTTGAATAACGAATCCTGAGTGAAACAGCGTGAACATACCGGTCCATGAAGCTTTAATGGTCCACTCGTAGAAGAAGATGAGTTTGCCCTTGCGGTTGTTAATGGACGCCTCGCCCTCGATCTCCTTCACGTCCGTGATCTGGCAGAAGCCGTCTTCATTTTCCACACGGACTCTGAGAAGGAGCTCGTTCAGAATGTCCTGGGACCAGGGTGTGACATCACGCTCCGTCCTGTAACGAAATGAATAAGCAAATCTGAAATCAGATCCAGAAGTATTGGCACCGTGCATGTAATTAAGCAGTAAATGCCTGTGGCTGTGTACACAGTGTGCAAGCTGTTGGCCCAGAAGGGGGTGATTCATTTTCTATAAAAGCAATAGTACATATTCACATGAAGTTTTTTTATAAGCTGTTTCAGACTTTCTTTGTCTTCTGTTTCTTTTTTTAAGATATCTTTTAAGAAGATATCAGAGGCTTTAAGAAAGAGAATTATGTGTTTTTTCTTTGAAAGACGAGACGATGGTGAGGGAACGACTGTTTATAGCTGCTATAATGTTTATTTAGTATCGATGTGTTTTTTTAAAATCAGTTCTCATCAGTTGCTGTAGTATAAGAGAAAGACACCACCTGCGGACATGCTATTACAGGAAAATAATCAATTTTAAAATTCCTCTTCATCACACAACCCGGTCACTCAGTATTTAACTCCAACAGCACAGACTGAACCTAAAGTCTTTTTATTATTCGTACCGGCACTCTGCTCACTCTTACACCATGATTATAAAGTTAAATACACCATAAACAGCTTATCTACATTAAACACGGATCTGAATGGACACCGAGTTCTCCTGATCTCGTGCTCAGCACTCGACTCTCTGACCATCTGCTGCTCCAGTCTCCACATGACACACGTGTTTCTATTAATGGCCTTCAGGAACAGAGGAACGGAATTCCAGAGGCTTCTCGCTAACGCTGGAGCTAGCACTGGAGCTAACACTGGAGCTAACGCCGGAGCTAACGCTGGAAGAGACCAGCACAAACACTCTATGCATGTTTATTAGAACTAATAAATGTGATAATGTGTAATAATGTGATTATAGTGCATTAATCTGAGAACGCTAATAATGATTAACAGTAACTTCATTAATTCAGCTAATAAAGTTGATTATACTGTAGTTTAAACAAAAATCCTAATATACACCCTGAGGATTATCTCTGATTGTCCATTATGGTTCTTTCTCTCTCTTTTTCTCTCTCTCTTAGCTTTATAATCTCACTTCGAAGACTTTTTGAGAAGTTTAAACTTAATCATTAATTTAGTATACATTATTTTAAAATGCTATTAATCAATTAGTTACACATATATAAAATAACTTACATTCACGCACTTTTTAAAATAAACTTTCAACAATTGATCATTTTATTCAACATTTTATCTGCTTAATACATATTTGCTTTCTCATTTATTAAAAAAAAATCTTTATAATCACCTCAGGTTAGTAACAATAACCATGGAATGAACATTAAAGCTGAACTTAATGTAATAAAGCTACAAAATTCTATTTAGTTCCAAATTTAATGTACAACTGAAACCAGGTCTGAGGTTTATTTTTATATTTATATTAAAAACAATGTTGTTTCAAGAATTCTGAAAGTCTAAAATCATATTAATGAATAAATTATGAAAGAAGTTTTATAGGATTAAAGGTTTATAGTTTACAGTTTTCACTGATTTAATGCAAATGTCGTGTTTTCTGGTGTAACTGAGTCGAAAGTTAGTTTCCTTATAAACATTCAAATAAACTACATGCAGTTAAGAGACAATTTAGATATTTTATTAAAAACAAACAAATAAACCAACAAGCATGCACATTGCTGAATACTTAGTACTGTTTATCAGCAGGCTGTTTTTACAGTCACACACACACACACACACACACACACACACACACACACACACACACACACACACACACACACACACACACACACTTTCACCACAAACTAAAACCCACACAGTTAAAAAGCGAGCTGATTATAAATGAACTCCAGGTGTTTATAGTAGCTGCTCTCGTGCTAAAACCTCGACGTTAAACCCCACCAGTGCCAGTTGTTAACGTTGGTGGCGTCGGCTCTTTCCTCCACGATCCAGCGCGGGTCTCCTTGTCCCCACTTGGCCATGTCTCTGTGTGTCTCTGTGTGTCTCTGTGTGTCTCTGTGTGTCTCTCCTCCCTCAGCAGACTCGCTTCACCCCTTCAGCGCAGCAGCTGTGACACACCGAGATATTTCAGCCTCGAATCAGCACTGAAGCTCTTCACCACCAAACAAAACACTTTATACAGCAGAAGAGTTCAGACGATAAACCTGTAAATTAGCAGAGGACACACAGAGAAACGTGTAAATACGAGTTGTTAATCAGCTCTTGTTTCTGTACGACCGGCTCAGTCCGAGCTTCACCTCAGGTATTTATGGTCCTGAGGGCAGAAAGTACCAGAAAGTTATTAATATCATCATCAGTGTGGAGGTTAAACACTCAGTTAACTGAACAGAAATAGATCAACTACCAAAGATACTAAAGTATGAACAATTTCTAAGCTAATAATTAACAAATAATAATAAATCTGTTATAGTTTTATACGCTATCTTCACTACACCAACAAACATCATTAAACATCTTTAACCTGGATTTAGTTTTTATCAATTAATATAGACGTACCAGACTTTAAACCTTGTTTTGAACATAATCATATAAATACACTTTTACTATTACAGTAAAATATAGTTAAGATTGTTTGGTCTTGTGTTCTAATTAACGACTTCAAGAAGATTCAATACTGATATCGATACTAATCGAACAGTTTTAAAATGTTTATTTAGTCTTTGTTTTAGTCAAATGAATAAAGATTAACATTAATTTAGATTGCTATAGCGACTGGACGATCAACACAATCAGATTTTAAAATGTTATTATTGATTTGATGATGTTTTCTGTGACGTTTATGGAAGGAGTCTCCAGTGTCAGCACTTTGTAACTTTTTGGATGCGAAGCTATAACTTGTCTTCAAGGAGTTTATGATGTGTATCGGTCAGGCCCCAAAAGCTGTTTACCTTCTTCACACAAGTTATTATTTAACTCGTAAGTGTTTAGTCCAACTAGAGTCTGTGGAGGCCAATGGTGACCATTATATTTATTCTCATTCCACTGTGGGAGAGAACCAGAGGCCCCAGAGGAAACCCCCCAAGAACAGGGAGAACACTGTGCAGAACCCCATGCACACAGACCCCAAGGTGGGAATCAAACCCAGAGCCTAGGGGTGCAAAACTATTTGTCCAAACCTACAGTGAGATTGTATTCAAATATATACAGTATACTTCAGTATGGAGTCGGTCCCCCTTCTGCAGCTCTATCAGCTCTACTCGGAAGGCCGATCACAAGATGTTGGAGTGTTTCTGTGTGCATTCGTGTCCATTCATTCTGGAGAGCGTTTATGAGGTCACAATCTCCGCTCCAGTTCATCACAGAGGTGCTTTAAAGTAAATGTAATCATCGGTGTGGTGTGTATGTGGAATACTCTTAGTGTAATATTTCACTATAATCACACCTGAGTGTTTTATTAAAGTAATGTGATAAAGAAACACATCAGTCTTCTGTACATCCAACACAGCATGACGTCACACACACTGAATAAACCTGTCTGTAGGTGTACAGGGGGTCCAGCAGGTGGCGCTGTGTGTGCTAATATAAAAATACACCTCCATAATGTTACAATAAAAATGTATTTTAAATCATTCTGACTGTTTTTTTTTCTTTTCTCATCAGCGGTCTTTAATACACCTGACTGGAAGTGACAGCTTTAAAGAAACGTCTGATTCTCATTGAAAGAAGCCGAATTGTCAGTCAGTCTGTGAGTGAGTGAGTGAGTGAGTGGGTGAGTGAGTGAGTGAGTGGGTGGGTGGGTGAGTGAGTGGGTGAGTGAATGGATGATTGAGTGAGTGGGTGAGTGAGTGAGTGAGTGGACTCTCTGAGAGACAAACATCTAGGAATCTTGAAATCCCCCTTAATAATTCAGTTGAGGGAAAATGAGATCTGTTCAGACGTAAACGACGCTCTCAGTCTACTGTACGTCTGGGAAAAGTCTTAATCATGTTAATCAAAGTGCTAAAACTAACAAATTTGGTGCAGACTTTTGGCCAACAAATAAATAAACAAATAAATAAATAAAGGTGTCTATTCAGCTCTAAATAAGAATACTGACATTCAGCTGATCCGAATGCTGATATTTCGTTGCTCGAGTCAAACCGGGATTTGTTGATTGTACAGAATAACAGGACACAGTTCTGAGAGTTAAAAACTCCCTTTATTCCTCTATATAATCCGCTGCTACACTAATGTACTCATCCCAGTATTTCACTAGTGCTTGGACACCATCAAGGTAGAAAGTTTTCTCAGAACATCGGAGACGTGATCGAGCCGCCTGCTTCACGTCCTGACCTCGCTCCCAGCCATTTCCACGTTTGGAAAAAAAAAAGACTTAGGAGTTCCTGGGAGGCCAACGATTCAGACATGAATCAGCTAATTCATGTCTGAAACACCAGCCTTCCAGGAACTCCTTTAATGGCACAAACAAGTGGAAATGTCTTGGAGTGAGGTGAGGACTGTATGGGAGACGTGGCAATACTGTAACTCCCAGCCGACTTCAGAGTCTTTCTTTTAAGTAATACTGCGGACCTTCTCTTGCTCCTGTACTGCTCTGTTAGCTTGTATTTAAAGTCTTTTTGTGATATTTGCTGAAAGGTTTGGTTCATATCTTTAACTCGTTCATACGACTCACTTCCTCACCATCCTCGGTGTCGTTTGTCCAGGTTGAGTAAAAACAAAAAAAATAGAATTTCTGCGTTGATTTTAATCATACATTACATATACACTGGGTGCCAATAATTCTGAACCGTATCTATTCCATGACTACATGGTTGTGTATATCCAGTGCAAGTGTGTAAGTCTGGACCTGTAAGAAAAACAAAATTTATTTCAAAATTATAAATAAGAGCAAAGTGTTAAACTGACACATCAGACTTCAACAACACTGATGATGTTTCCTCCTTTGTAGGAGTTTTAAAAACAAAAGAGCACAAACACTGATGTAAGTTTGTAAATATGTGTTTATTTGTTCCACACTGATCTGCTACAGCAGTATTGCATAGAGCACAACTGATGGCGAACACACGCAGCGTTGGTATTTACAGGACAGAGGGAGCTACGACTCGGGCTTCGGTCCTTCAGGTGAAAAACACACTCGTGTCAGGTTCTGCGTACTCGTCTCACACAGTGCTCTGTCCGAGTGTGTGTTCATTCATATTGCACTTGGGACAGAAGTTTACAATTATATCAGGATATTTCACAAAAAACAAAAAAACACATCCGAGGTTTAAATACAATCCTTAAAGCTTAAAGTCGCGGCTCTCGGACGAAGGTTTTCTGATTTCATGCTGTGTTTAAAGGAAGGAGTGACGTAAAGGCAGTTTCATATCCGAGCTGCGTACGTCCAGGAGTACGACGAGCTCGCTCTTCAGGTCTCGATCCTAAACATCACATACACACGTATACATGGGACTTTAAACACAGGTGTAAAACTCCAAACGCGTTTATAAAGAGTAAGGCTTCAGACATGACGTGTTCTCTTCCACTTTCAGGTTCATTGTGAGATCAGTGTGAAAAAACAGCTGCCAGATTAACCGCCCGCGCCGAGGACGGGGATCTGAATAAAATACACTCTTCATACAAATACTTATCATATATATCTCTTTCTATATATATAAAACTCTGTATACTCTTCATTCATGAAATATTTACACAAACTGTTGTAATTATTACTTAAAAGTTGAAAAGCTAAAGTGAAAAAGTTCCACGCGACAGAATGACAACGATGAGGAAAACATTCACTTTTAAATAAAAAGCAATAAATTAAATTCACTCTGTATTTCTTTTCTTTTTGTTTGTTTTTTTAAACAGAGAGAAATAGAAAGAAATATTTACAAAATGTTTACATCCTAAAAACAAATAATAATAATAATAATAATTTTAAAAAAGTATGGTTTGATTTGATCCACAGCTCTCAGAGCGAGAGACAGAGAGAGAGAGAGAGAGAGAGCGAGCGGGGAAAATCAATCAGACGTCTGCTTTCTGGACAGGAGCATAAAAAACGTGCGTCTCGAGTCTCGGGTTTCTGCCTCATGACAGCGAGGAGGAGGAGGGAGGGGGGAGAGGGGGAGGGGAGGATGTTTGTAGGCCAGAGTTGAAGGAAGAAGGGATGGGCTTATTTCAAAACAAACAAACGAGAAGACCTAAACCAATAAATAAATAAATAAAAATAATAAGCATCTACCTGCTTTTTAAATCTAAAACAAACAAAAAAAAAAGATCAACCAATTAATCAGAGAGAGAAATAAAACGTGTGGCACAGGGCTCTAAACAACACAGTTGAGCATGTGAGTAGTCCTGAGCAGAGGCGGGTTTCCACATGAAGCTCCGCCTCCAAACCATTCTGATTGGTTGAAGGGGAAAAAAAACAAGCCCTCGTCTTTGGGTGAAGGGGGGGGGATGGGGTTGTTGGTCTCCACATCCTCATTTCAGTGCAGCCTTTTCCACAACTTCCTCCTTATATGTGACCGTGTTCAGGCTTTAGCTCCTCCTCCTCCCATGCTCTCGCTCTCTCTCCTCCCCTCCCCCCTCCTGACCAGCTCCTCTCTCAGTATAAAACACCACACCCGCTCCCTCACAGCAACTTTCCACAGGACAGTGTGGCGAGTCTCAATTAGTCAAACTGGGAGGAGTTTTAATGGTTCTGATAGTTTAGTCGCAGAGTCGAGCTCAAAATTCATTATAAATGTCAGGGTATTATTTATTTATTCATTTATTTATATATTTGCAAGGAGTGGGAGTTTGTCACTTTCGGTATTTAATGAAACGTCAATGCGAGACCCGTTAACCTTGGGGTGTCTCTTGCGATGTAGCTCCACAGTTTAGCTTCACAGTACGCTGTAACACGAAGTACACTAAATAAATTAACGTTAAAAATACAAGCATTGTGGCTTGTTGCGAACCGAGTATGATTGACAGTCACTTAGGTACTTCGGTTTCCCCTTTACCATAACCAGACGTTTGCTGCAAGCCCCGCCCCTTTTTGACACCGCTCATAATAATCGCGTCATCACTGTCCAACGGGTCAGACGTCCTTGCTTTTCCAGCTCTGAGAATGTTTTTCCCGAGTTCATTAATGTGAAAGAAATTTTGTTTATCAATTTGTCTGATTTTTTGAGCATGTGTATAAACCTGAACATGACTGAAATACTTAACATACCACAACATCATGTCAATAAAAAGCTACTTCATATTTAGAATAAATCTTGAAAAAAAAAAAAAAAAAAAAGGTTTAAAAAGCCCTAATGCAGGGGAAATGTAAAAAAAAAAAATAAAGCAAAATTATTTGATTTGTCTAATATTGAAACGCTTTGTTTTGAACTGTGTGGAAATTTTACTTTAGATTCACTCGACCAATCGATGAACTGCACCATTTTTAGCTCCACCCACATTTTCCAGCATTGATTTGGTTAGCCCTGTGTGAAAAGAGAAAACAGAATGTAGTTACTCTTTTTCTTTTCTCTCTCGTCTTTTCACTGTAGATGAGGGATTTGCGAGCGCACTACACCGTCCCGTGGAAAAGATAAAAATCAAACATAGTTAAACATTTACACAAAAGTCTGAGAGAGCGTCCGATCGGTGCGGATCCGAGGCCGGGATTCCTCCAGTGTTAATTTCCGTAGTGTCTTAAGGGTTCATAACAGATTGTGTATCAGCAAAACATGGCTTATTTAGAAGACTGGGATTTATAGTGAAAAACAGAAATAAGGAGTCTGTGTGTGTCCACAGTGTGCACGTCCGCCATCGCTAGTCTTCGTCCTCCGTTTGTAGGCACTAAAGTTCGTGATGCGGTCTGACAGTGGGGGGGAGAGGGGGACAAATAACTATACACACACGCACACAAAAACTGTAATTCTTTGTAAAAATTCAGAAGGACCAGATGTCTCAGAGCAGGCTGGGAGTGATGTGTGAAAGGATAAAAAAAATAAAAATAAAAAAAACAAGAATACCATAATAAATAAAAGAGATAAAGGAGGCAGATTGCTCTTGGTTGTTGAGAGGTAGTGTGAGTGTGTGCATGTCACCGTCGGTCGTAATCACTGATTAAAATATAGGTTTATATCGTATAAAGCTCGTGAAATACTCACAGGATCGGTTCGTTCATAAAAATTAAATAAAAGCTCTTTCTCCACAAAAGTGATCCGCTGCACGTCATATTTACAAAGTCTGTTATAAATAAGAAAAGCATCGAGTGGTGCTAATACTTCACGCTCCAGTTCTTCGTCGTCCCTGCATATACGTACACGTCTCTGCTCAAATAAGGACCGATGTGCCTCCTACAGTGTGTGTGTTTTCTTATAAATATCAGTTCCTTGTATAAAAATAGATTAAATTACAATAATAATAATAAAAAAAGAAAAGGGTTAAATTCTTTTAAACATTTCATTCAGTGTGGATTTTGCCGATGTCTCAAGGAGCGGTCAGGGTTCAGGAGCGCACCAGGATGTCCATGATGTTGTCGAGGTCACTGAGGTCGGCCAGGCAGAGCTGCAGGTTCGACAGGTTCTTCAGCGCGTCCTCTCTCGGGGCGGAGAACGCCAGGACCGAGATCTCCGACGAGTCGTACATGGACGTGTCGATGTCCTCGAAGATGTCGTCCAGGGGCAGGTCCGTCAGGTAGCTGGTGGAGTTTGTGATCTCGAAAGTGCCGAACAGCGAATCGGGCATCTTCGGGTCCGGCTCGCCAGAGAGCGCCGGTTTACTCTCGCCGGGTGTCAGTCCTGATGAGGATGAGGATGATGTGGACACGGGTGCGGAGAGAGGAAGAAGTGGCGAAGGGTCTACGGGTACGGGTGGGAGTTCCGGGGCGTGGCGCGGGGTGGGAGGAGGAAACCGAGAAGGTGAACTGGGAGGCGGAGCGTCTCCGCCCTCCAGCCTCATCTCCTGCTGGATCTGGCGCAGCGTGTTGGCCAGCAGCACCGAGCGGTGGAGGCTGGGCTCGACGCCCCGCTGGCAGCTCTGCAGTTTGTCCAGGCACAGGTCCAGCACCAGCTGTCTTTGCTGGGGGTACGGGAGATCCAGTGCAGACTCCTCGGACTCGCTGTTCAGCTTACGCTTCACCCCACGGCCCAGACCGTACCTACACACACACACACACACACAGAGAAAGAATGTTCTATGAGCTTCAACTCCATCAGACTCATTAATTTTAACTCTCTGTTAAAATGAATAATCAGTTACACCACAACGCTGTCGGATTCTGATCACCACAAGGTGTTGATTAATGCCACACCACAACGCATTGTTCTAAAACATCGTTTCCATAGCAACAGATCATTAACAGCAATGTGTACACGACGAGTGCGGTTAACAATAAAAATTGTTTTTAATTATCTAAGGAGACATTTACGGAAGGAGTCTCCAACGTCAGCACTTGGAGGGTTACGTTTTCTGACATCTTCAGAAGTTCAAATTTGTCACACACACGATTATGCAGTGAAATGATTATACAATTGCCCATGACCTAAAAAGAAAGCTTCCTGTGCAATAAAGTAAATTGCACTAAAGTGTCAAATAAAATGTATAATTTTACAATAAACGTAATAAGTATTAATTGTTTAAAAAAAACATTTTTTTAAGTAGGTTGAAAAAATTGTACGGTATTCATCAAAATGAAACGGCATCAAAATAGAAGTGCATAAGAAGTGCATACAACAGATAATGCTGCTTACACGTTAACACGTTATAGTGTCTTCAGTCTCGTTTAATGTTAAACCTGAGAGAAAGAGAGTCAGGAGCGGGAGAGCGAACAAACCTCACAGGAGATGAGAACACTACATGCTTGTAGTATGATGAGGAGACTTACAGTTAATAGAAATAGATTTTTTTTTAATTTTCCTAAAAACATGCGGCTTTTAGGAAAATAATCAACTTCAGTACTTCAAGTAACAGTAACTTCTTCATTGAACTGACAGAAAAACCGAAACTAAGCTACAAGTGACCTTAAATAACCTTGGAGATTAGAGAAGTAAAGAAAACTGGCTCCAAAATCAAAAAACAAAACTATTTTTACATTTATTATAGAGATGAACTCCTGTATTTGAAGTTAGTTTGTATTGTTTAAATGCTGCACTTGGTTTTTATTTGAGAAAACTAATGTTACAGGGAATGTGCTACATTAAATTACTCATTAAACTTTTCAAAGGTATAAAATTGTAACCAAAAAAATTTTGGGGGGAAAATGTAATATAGATATTTATAAAATCGTGATACAAATAGAATCGTAGTATTAATCGAATCGGCTCTGGAGGCATTGTGATAATATCGTACTGTGATGTGACTGCTGATTCCTGTCCCGTCTTGCACCGTACTGATGATCCATCTCTATATAAACAGCATTGTTTTGCTGCGCTACACCGTGACCAGTGTGTGTATGATGTGTATGTTGGTGGTGGAGGCGCAAACGGTCAAGGCTGTCCACTCGTGTCTCTCTCTCTCTCCTCTCTGTGGTGTAGGCGGCTCAGCCTCCTCCATTTATCACGCTGCTGCACACAGGAAAACATCATCATCATCATCCCCCCCACAGCTCCAACCGCAGACTGCACCACTCTGTGCTTCACTGCAGACAAACACATGAGCCCTGAGGAGAGCCTCGCCTTCCTCCTCCACTAATCCACTACAAGGATCATCACGGAGCAAAGAAAGAAGATCTGCCCCGAAGAGCCCCACTCACAAACCCAGCCTCAATTAACAAATCTCTACCTCTTTTACCAGGCTTTTTTTTTTTTTTGTCTCCCTTGAGGAGACGTCTTCCAAATGACCCTGGACCAAAATGATAAATATTGGCACCTCGGCATACTGAACTACTAAACATGATTTAAAAAAAAAAAAAAAAAAAAAAAAAAAAAAAAAAAGATGGGTGCCGATACTTTTATTCCTAATAAATAAAACGGAAAACACACTATACGCAAAAACGATTTGTTTATCCTTCAGAGAAGCAAAAGAACAGAAAGTGTTAATAATGAAAAGTCTTCATCTCCTACATTACACATTAATATGTTCTGTGAAACATCTACAGGTGTCGATTAATTTATATAAATGACAGATTTATGAAAAGCTTCCGGGCTTTCAACACCACAGAGACTGAAACTGTACTTAATTAAACAGGAAATTCCTGCCAGCTTAACAAACACCGCTCCACACACACACACACGGTGAACACCAGTGTAAAATAATAAGGCGGAGGGGTGTGTGTGTGTGTTCTGTAGCTCAGGCCGTGTGATTTAAACTGAGCCTCCGCTATTAGATTGGTCTCTCCGGTCTGTTCTCCATGGCAACAGCAACAGGACGAGAGGATGGGGTTCGAGTGGTGTCTCGTCTCTCTCGTCGAGCACAAGAAACACAACCGGGAGAACACAGAGATAAGGGGCTGCACCGAATCGCTTCACAAGTCTGCACACTTTTACACAACACCAAACATGATCAGAGAGGTTTCCTGATACACTGTTCACAGACACGACACTCACGACATACTGTTTGCCCTGAGCAGGACGCTAACAAAACTAAAACGCTGACGTGACACAGGCTTATGCAAATGTTTTCTGAGAGAAAGCACCTTAATGTCTCGAAAACATCGCTGTATGCTTCTACCTGGGTCTACTTCCTATTAGCCCGGGACGTGCAGACTACCGGTCTGGGGTGTTTGTCCATCTGATAAAATGTCCAAACTCATGTATAGAAGACGTTCAAAAGCTAATCATATTTTGTATTTTGAATGAAAGACACTATTCAGGAATATAAACATGAAATCAGTACGAGTTAAATTACTGTTTGAGATGTGGTTGGATAAAACCGGATAATTTATACAAATTTATGCAAAGTGCATTCAAGTCACATGATCACAATAATTATTTAAACGGCTGTCCTGTAATAATACTAATAATAATAATAATAATAATAATAATAATAATTCAGTGTTGATTTACATCTCTAGTTTAACTGTAGAATCTCTACCTGGTCACTTGAGTCTTTTTATATTCAGCTCTGTCTCAGATCTGTTTCTAAGGACATGAATGACCAGGGACAACCTGATACGATATCACGATACCCAGGTGCAGAATCGACCTGTATCGTAATTCTTAAGCATCACGATTTTAGAATAAAATATTACTGTTTTTTTTATTAAGATTCTTATAATTTTAAAACCAACTTGACAAATAACTTGTGAATAGTGAATAGTTTATAGTGTGTGCACCTGTAGGAGTTTAGTGAAACAGCAGCACATCACCTCCTCAAATAAAAATATATAAATTTATCCAAGTCAGTGTGGTGAATTCCGACACAAAAGAAAAGCAGAACATCACTGAATCGATATCTCACCGCCCCCTCAATCCAATCTGTTTCTAATTTAAAAATTATGATCCCCAGTCATGTGACAAAGTACACCTTTGAGACACCTTATTGAAAAAAAGAAAAAACTTTGCGCATTAAAGACATTCACCAAATTCAAAGGGATTTGTCATGTTATAAAAATTCTTCACCAAATGAAATATTCAATCAGAATTTAAAAATTCAGATGTTCATATTACAGTATTCTTTATTTCTTGTAAAAAATATCAGGTAAGATACATAAACCAAACATATTTTAGATCCTCCTACTAATGTGTTAGAAATTGAAAAGTTTCATCACTTGTTTGATCACAACGTTGTTTGATTTTTATTAACAAAACCAAAAGCTTAGTGAAAGTCTTTCCAGATTGGCGCTGCTGAACAGGAAATAGTTTACGCCTTGCGTAGTGTTTGCTATTTTAGCTCATCACACTGTTCGACATAAATGCTGCCTTTTGTTGTATTGAGCCAGAGCTCAGTTTAAACTACTTTTCATCCAACAGGGTTTTAATTCGAGCATCACTCGGTGTGCAACACCTTCATCTCCTTAAATTCACTCAATTCTAGACTAATAATCAAGTCTCCTGTACTAACTTTATCCTGAAATATCACTCAGATCCTTGTTTGTGTGTGTCAGTGTACAGATCGGGGTCTGTAGTCAAGTTATGTTCAGTTGAATGATCACTGCCCTGTACAAAGCTTCCTGTTTTTTTAATACAAAAGGACAACTTCCTGTTTCACTTCTACTTCTGAAAAACATTCCTACATTACAGAACGAGTAAACACTGTGCGGAGCGTGTCGTGACACCAACTACTGCACCGAAAGATTACTTTACTGATTATTTTTCATGGTTAATCTGGTTGGATTATTTCTTTTAGCTTGTCAGTAAACAATAACCATAAATATCATCTTAACATTAATATCAAGCATTTTCTCAGTTTTTTTTTTTTTAATGAAAATCTTCCCAGTATCAAGAGTAAATAGGTCCAGAAGCTGTGTGTGTGTGGAGAGCATACGGTCTCAATTCATATAGAAAAAAAATGAAAAGAAAATCTTGCACACAGCCTCGCCTCTTCATGAGACCCAAAAACACACGAAATAAAATCTGAGACATTTGACCGTACAAATCTCTATTGTATTATATCAGCTGCATTTGTCTCAAAAGGGCTTGTGCATTTATCACATACTATAATATGAAAGTAATAAGCAGATGTTTGAAATTATACCACTGCGTCACTTAGTTTTAGAAGTCTAAGACGTGCATAAACAAACTATTTACACCTCGTGGAATGCAAAAACTATCCCTTGCCCTGAAGATGTAAAAAACAATCTGTCACAAAAACCTTGTCACTGGAGACTCCTTCCTCTAACCATCTCATTGGTTCATTACATCACCCTCTGACCAATCAGAACCCCTAACTGTATGAAGAAAAAGTATGAGTCAGGAACCTTTAGGAACTTGGAGATAAGACGTGACGAGACATAAAAAAAAAAAAAAGCATGCAAGAGTCTCGTCACCAAGACAGATCAGATCTTTATTTTCTACCTTTTTAGCTTCTGTGGCGAAGGATACGAAAGACCGTAAACCTGCTTATTCTGATTTAAATAACTAACCGATGTATCCGTCATAAAGATATTCGAGGACACTTAACATGTTTAACATGCAAACTAATTAGTGCATCACTTGCAAATCAACCTGTTATAAGCTGTCGAGTCAGGGAATAAATTAATTAAAAACTAAGGAAGGAACTGACACGGGATCTCGTCACAGTAGCAAAAAACAATCGTGTGAAAAAAGAGGAAGAAACAAACAAGTCTGAAAGGCTTGCGTGACAGCAGGAGAAGCTGAGGAGAGAGAAGATCGAGCACGACAGACAGGGAGAGAGGGAGGGACGGAGGTGTGGGCGAAAAGTCTAGCAAATCCTCTGCAGGAACCAATGAGACGACAGATACAGAAAGGCAGGAAGCCCCAATATGGGCAGAGGTGATAGACAGCTGTGAGTCAGAGCAGTGAGAAGGGAAGTTAGTCACCTTTCGCCATGATGCACAACTTTTACACCATGACTCTTGTATTTTAGCATTGACAGGAGCGTGTCAGCATCTTATATTGTACATCTCTTGAAGAACACCCATGACTGAAATATACAAATATTTTTATATTATTAATAAAACAGAAATGTGTGCAAAAAACAGTTTTTGTTCCTTTAGTGATGATGCATGTTCATGCAACATGGAGATCTGATTATATAGAGCAGGACAGGTCTATGTTAACAAACCGTTACTACAGCAACCATATAGCATCAGGTCTCTTATTGTTAGAAAACCTGCTGACCAATCAGAATGCAGAGCTGAAATCGTGGGAATCTCGCCAAGTATCGCGATATGATAGTATCTCTCTCTCTTCTCTACGCGAGACACGACCTAGGAGGTGAAATGTCAACTTTATCACATGCAGAACCTCATAAAAGTCAACTTTATCTATCGATTTGTGCGTCTTGCAAGCACCATGTTACGTAACGCACACTGACACATTAGCTGAGACACTGTTCTTATAGACGATTTTTTAAAAAGTGAGATTCAAACGACTTCAAGAAGAAGAAATTTTTAATTAAAGTTTGTGTTAAAGAGAATTGATGTAATAAAGTGCACGAGTTCGCGCGCGTGAGCGTTGCAAGAGACTGGCGCGCGCTCGCTGTGAAGAGAGAGAGAGAGAGAGAGGCTAACACCAGCTAGCTAACAGACTCAGTCGTCCAAAATCTAACGTTTTAAAGCATTAAACACGTCAAATCACGTCAGGTTTCCTCGCCAACACTACGAAGATGAGTTTATATCTGGGTAAATGGCTTTTTAAATATAAAAAAAAATCATTTATAAGGAGAGATATTGTACCTTGCTGAGGAAAGGGCATCTCCTTGGCCGGGTTCAACTTCCTTCTTCAGCACAGAATCCGCGTCCAGTCGACACACAGAGGTGGCCTTACCTTTCATGGACGCTTTTAGAGATAAAATCTGCCTTTGTCCCATATCATAATGTGTCTACAAGCCGGTATAATCTGGTTTAATAAAACTTCCGGCGATGATTTAACGTTACGCGCTACGCTGAAACCAACCGTCCTGCTAGTCGCTACATCCTTACGGCTAATCAAACTAACGTGATATCGCGCTTCGTTAGTAAATCTCCCACTAAAGTTAAGCAACTGGAGCCGGTTAGAGCCGGAGTGAGACGAAGCGACGCCGAGCAACTAACTTATATGTGCGTGAGAGAAGCTCCGGGAAAAACAGGCCAGCTGATGGACGGTCGTCAGGTGGAAGCGCGCTGATTGGTCCGATTTAATCCCAACCGAGCGCTGATTGGCTCGATTGTACATAGAGCCCGCCTAGTAACTGTGCACGATAGGTTGCTCGCCTCACGACTCTTTTCTGATTGGTTGCACGGTTCACCCACACGGACCTGAGCACGTGACTGCTTAAAAGATAATTCTAGTTTGAATCGAAACACATATATATAAACTTATAGACTTAGTTTTAAAACACACACACAAACAGTTTTCTATAATCAGAAAAACATTATATATACTGTATATAACGAATTAGTTTTTAAAGATTTTTTTTCTGTAGCCCGGGCTGGAGATTTAAACTGTGGCGTAAGCGCAATGACGTCAATGCTGACGTCATCCGCTGTAGTATTCGCCACTTTAAAGGTGCAATAATCTATCTATATATATAAATGTTGCAGCCTAGTGATATTTACACTCATGAAATGATTCCCATTTTATTGTTAAAATTTTTTTTTGATGAATTAATTTTACAAATTCTTTCACAATCTATATAAATAAAAGAGAGGTTTTGTCTGTACAGTACATTGGGTCAGAACTCACTTTTTCAATGATATCTTTTTTTCATACACTGGAGGACCAGAAACCAGTCTCAGAAAAAAATGTCTCTGTTTGTCTGTCTGTCAGATTTTGTCGCAGCATCACATAAAACTGTCTGTCTGTAATTTACTGAATCTCCTGCAGTCCTTAGATCTCTACCTGTAGTTTAATCTGCACCATCAGTGAATCTAAATGTGGAGTAAAAGTGATGTTATGAACAGTTATGTGCTGGATTTAATAATCTACTTTA
>JAQMYL010000020.1:19489350-19499350 GCA_030014365.1 Clarias pachynema
AAACATGACTATGAATGTTATTTTGAAAGAAGCCGTAGCCCTTAAAGCTCAGAGCATTTAACCATTATTAGTTTAGCTGTTTTTTTAATCTCATACACACAGAGCTCAGGATTGTGCAGTAAAGAGGAACAAACACGAAATAACCAACACGATGGAGTGAATTACTACATACACACACATGACTGAGCAAAAAAGTAGAAAATGGGTCACACAGGCAAAGTAACAGCACAGATACACATGATGACGTGGTTTTATGGTTGTTTTCTGCTGTTTCTGTGACCAAACAAATAATAATAATAATCATAATAATAATAATAATAATAATATGATAATTTTGTACATTTTGCAACATCATTTCCATATTCTTGTAGTGTCAAATTTACACATTATAAAAATAAAGATAATTTTTTTTCTAAATTAAAAAATTTCACCTTTTTGTTTTTGATTCTATAAATAACACATTGAAGTTTTAAATAGCGTGGTGCTGAGGCTGCTCGTATCTGGACAAACGTCCATCCAAGTCAAATTTAAAAGCGATATTTCGTGCACACGAACACAATCCATGTTTAGTAAATCCTGTTTAATTATTTTCTATAAAATAAAAGTTATATCCTCATATGTGTGTATTTGTATATAACAGTTATTTGTATATAACTGTCGTCCTGATGATGTGAAGGCAGTAGACACTTCTCCTGGACTTGAGCAAAGAGCTCATTGAGAAGAAACGCGAAATGATCGTTCAGCTCGTCGAACTGCTTCCTGAAATTATTTACACTTCTGCTTTCAGAAATCCCCAGAACTTTCCCCTCTCGGTCTGCAGCACAGGTGTAACCAGCGACCGGCGCTACAGATGACCTCAGGGCCGCGCGGACGCCGGACGCCTTTCCTGGCAGCGCCGTCACTCACGTGTTACAGGAGACGCGCAGTGTGGAGCCGAGTCACCATTAGCCACATTTTAGCGTTTAACATTTAGTGCGATCGAAGCGTAATAATATCTCCTGCGCTCTGTGTGTGTGTGTGTGTGTGTGTAATAAACATTTCACTGCATGTCATATTGTGTACGGTTGTATATGTGACAAATAAACATTTGAATTTGAATTTCAAAGTGATTTCAGTTACATTGTTATCTCCAGAAATGTTTGATCTTTTTTGTTTGCAGAAAAAAAAATTTTTTAAATGTTATTCTATTTTTTACTGTGGTGGAAGAGGAATAAAACACCAACACCAAGACTGTAACAGCACCACACACACACACACACACACACACACACACACACACACACACACTTGGTGTTTATTCCACACTAACCCACACTAATCTTTATTTTAGGTGTTAATAAAGTGCTCTGATTAATATTATCATGTGGTATCTTAAGACGCACGCCGGTGTCACGCTGTCTGTCTGAGATATTAGTCGTGATATTTCACCAGACGTCTGGGGGAAGTCCCTGCCTGTTATTTAATTTGCTTTTCAAACCTGAAAGCAGCGGCATCACCTGATTATCTTCCGCAGATAAAAGCGACAGTCGAATGCGCTTCAGTAAAGAGACGAGCTTCAAAGCTTTATAGTTGAAAAGAAGCTCAGATGTGAACGATGTCGCGTCTCCTTTGTGTCTGTGCATATGCGTGTCTGTTTGTGTGTGTGTGTGTGTGTGTGTGTGTGTCTGCGAC
Source organism: Clarias pachynema (assembly GCA_030014365.1). NCBI lineage: Eukaryota > Metazoa > Chordata > Actinopteri > Siluriformes > Clariidae > Clarias > Clarias pachynema. The sequence continues at coordinate 19,491,022 of JAQMYL010000020.1, forward strand.
AGCCTGAGCGACGCCAGAGAATCTGCTCATCACGTCAGAGAGCAGAAAGCAGGCCGCCTTGTTTATCACAGGATGCTGCCTTCAGATTTATCTGTTTCCTGATCTGTGCTGCAGTGCTACAGCGTGACCTCCAGTGACCTTCAACAGCCGTCAGTGCAGAGGAGGGCATCGAAAAATCCTCTCGCACCGTAACACCGCCGAATCCTCAAATAATCAGAAGATTCATTCTCCATAACGCCGGCTCCGACACTGTGTTTCTGTAATACTTTATCGTTTCCATAGCAACGGCTACGTGATTGACAGATGAATGTTTAATAGGAATCACTTACAGACATGTCAGTGTTAAGGAGACGTTTCTTTGACATCTAGGGACGGAGTCTCCAGTGTCAGTGCTCTGTAACAGTCTTAAAATTTACACGTCTTTGTAGTTTATTATTCATGTGACAAGCTGCAATGTTTGTTTATTTTGATCATTTCAGTAAACACTGGTGAGGTAATAACTGTTTATCGCTGCTATAACGTACAGTAAGTGACAACAGAAACTCACTTTGCGGACGTTCCACAGCACTAACTGTGACTATACAGTAAAAACTACGCCGTCTGTCCATCAGTAAACACCACATTATAATCACAGGCTGTATTACTGCAGTAGAAGAGGAATAAACCACCCGGGCGTGAGCTGTTACAGAGAAATAATCAACTGTCTACAGCTTCCTGAGCTCAGCAACATCAATACTACAGTTCATCATGTTTTAATTTAATTTACTGCAGGTTTTCATCTTCTTTAAAGAACAATTATTGATTAGGGCAAAAGTTTGCATCCCCCTGAGGTTAAAATAAATAGAAGATATAGATATAGAATGAATTTTACTGTGGGGAATGGGGGGGGGCGGGGATCCAACTTTTGATTGATTTGAAGTCGGCAGTGTGATATCTGGTTCATGTGTCGGGTTAAAGGAAATGATTGCAAAATATTTTTTATGAACTTTTTTTTACTTTCTTCTTGTTGTTGTTATAATTAAAGAGGATTTTTGACAATAAAGGCAAATAAGGTTCGATTCCTACAAAAAATTTTATTCTTTGTTTTATGCTGGGCGCACAAACTTTTGCACTCATCCATTCACTGTCTTTTACTGTTTCCGCATTTCAGAATTAAATATAAAACAGAAGATTATCTTACGTCTATTAATGCATAAGTGTGTGTGTGTGTGTGTGTGTGTGTGTGTGTGTGTGTGTGTGTGTGTGTGAAAGAAAAGATGCAAAATGAAACCTAAGCAATGCTCCGGCCTGGTGAGCTTTCAGACCTCTCACACACTCACAAACACACACACACACTTGATTTGTTACGTGAGCTTGTGAAAGCAGGCTGTTTGACTCACTCAGGAGATTCCTAACCCTGTTCAGTGTCTACTTCAAAGCCTTACTGATGCCCTCTGGCCTACACACACACACACACACACACACACACACACACACACACACACACACACTGTACATAAGTTTGGTCCACCATCTGAGGACACAGCGTATGTTCTATTCCCCATGAAGCTGTTGATGTGAGCAGAGGGGCGTTCAAGTCAAACCGGGACTGTGTGGAAAAAAGTCCCACTTTGACTCGAACGCCCATCTTTACTTTCCCATCTTTCTTTATCAATCTTTATTATTCACACATGTCCATTGTCAATGATGAGGTGCAAAATCATTTAGACTCGTCGAGTCTCAGACGTGTTTCTCTAATCCAGCGCGTTGTGTTCTGTCCTGAATATGGGAATGACGGAATTCCCACAGCGTGTCCAGTTCAGCTCCAAATACAGAGCGGGGAATCTTCCCCAGTATTTCCCTCACTTTCCAAATCTTGGCTGTTTCTGACATATGAGTTAGTGGTTGTGTTTATATTTGGCGTGGCCTTTAGTCATCCTACTTTAAGGGTAACGTGAGTAACATTCCCTAACATGGAGGACGCGGAGTGTGAATCATCTCTGAAGAACCGGAGAACTGCTTTATCCTGTCCTGGTGGAATCTTCATCCTTAAGCAATTAACAAAAAATGGTTTTAATGAAATACTTAAAATATATACATATATATATATATATATATATATATATTTTTTTTTTTTTTTTAAATCCATAACATGCAAATATTTACACACCCTTCTTTGTTTACGCTGAAGACGTTTAGATTCGAGATCTAAAGATGAATGTGTGACGACGGGTCGGCCGTCTTTCATTTCCTGATATTTACATCCAGGCGTGTTAAAACACGAAGCCCTTTGTTCAAACCGAGTCACTTTACAGACGATCAGTAATAAAGGAGGATGAGGCCGACAGGTGCGTCATGTTGCCCCATTGTTGGTAGAATAATCGTTTCGAGCTCTGAATAGCTCTACATGTGTCTACTTTTGCTTTGAGTCCTGAGTTTCTCTGTACTTGCCGTTTAATAATAGTTAAAGCAACATGAAGACCAGAGAGCTGTTTATGGGAGAAACGTAGACCATTTAACATGCTGAGAAAAGAGAGAAAATACTCTTCCATGCACCAGCAGTGTGTGTAACCGGTACATCCTGAAAAGAAATACAGTGGAGTGAACTAACAACCAGATTTTTAATTTTAGGATGGGGGCAAGTGTACGTTTAGTTAATTCGAGAGAAAAAAAACTCATTTACATAAAAAGATCCTATACAAAAATGTGTTTTTGTTTTCTTGTATTATTAATGTAGTGTTGAGGATCAGGACTTTTTTTGTCTCTCGTTTTAGTTTAATCACATGAAGAATGTTTTTTTTTGTTTGTTAACCCACACAGTAACCTATGAACCATTCAAGCATTAAAAAAAAAACAATCATATTTAAGTCCTGACCCAGTGAGAAACAGGTGCTGATGATGACGGATGATCAGGTGGTGATTAGTTTACAGCTGATGCTGAATGCTGAGGGGTTGGAACAGACGAGAGGAGAGATGAGGTCGCTGCTGAGGCTGTTACAGAAACAACCAGTTTTTAAACCGTATCTTTAGGCCCTTTGCAGCCTGTCGCAGTAAAAAAGAAATTAAAAAGGGGTCAAGACTTTTGCACAGCACCATATTTTGTCTTATTAAGGTGTAGCACCTGCAAACGTCTTCTACAGCACGATTGTTGTTGTATGTTATGGCATGCAAATTAGACACTCAGGGGACACACACACCCACACACACACACACACACACTCACATGCATGTAGCGTGTGAAAACATGCCGAAGTGTTTCAGGTCAGCTCTATAATACACGGCGCTTCAGAAACTTTCGGTTTCAGGTGCTAAACTGTAAGACTTCTCCGAGTCATGTAGTGAGCGTTGGCTTCATCTGAGAACTTCATTTCAGAAATCTGTGTGGGTGGGGAAGAGAAGGAGCGATTAGAAAAGAGAAAAAAAGACAGAAAGAAAGAAAGCACCTTTGCAGGGTGAATATTTTTTGACCTTAAGACCTGGAACTTTAATATGCAGCAAAAATAAACCAAGCAGAATCTCACAGAGGCTCCAAATCGACCAGAGAAACTTTTATGTTCAAGAATATAATGCAATTATTAATTAGATATTAATGCCTTTAGTTATAGTTTGTAGTGAATGAATAAATACGGTACTGTGCAGAAAGTCTTGAACCCCTCATTTCTTTACAGTAGCCCTAAAACCCAGAGCAGTTTAACCGTTTTCTGCATGACTATGCTGCAGTATAATAAGTCCTTGACGTGTCCTTCTTTTTGGTGCACTCCTGGAAATATGATGAACAGAATTTTAGTACATTTTTTACCAACCAAACATCATGACTGAGCAAAAAAAAATGCAAAATTGCATCACATGGGCAACAAAGTAGCAGAGATTCGTGTGTTTTTATGGTTGTTTTTCGCTTGTTACGGGTTACATTTACGCATTATGAAAGTAACAGTAACTTCAGGTTCTGCTTGACATCTGAAAACCCAAATGTACAGTTTGATGTCTGAACCGTCCACGTTAACACACACCATCAGGACGTCCACATAAGCAGTGGTTTTTTAAAAACTGATAATTGACCAGTGCAAAAACTTACAGCAACAGGCTGCAAAGTGCCTAAAGTTACTATTTAAAAAGAGACTAAACTGAAAATACGAGCCAGAAAAGTCCTGGAGACCTGATCCTCAAGACAAGTGTTTAAGATCCTTAAACACAGTAGAAGGTCTGGAGTTTTAGAAACAAAATATGAAGAAAAGTGTGTGTGTGTGTGTGTGTGTGTGTGTGTGTGTGTGTGTGTGTGTGTGTGTGTGTGTGATCAAGACTTTTGCAGAGTACTGTATATCTTAAATTAGGCTTTGATTTTATTTCCTATATAAACTCTGTATTTTGGAGTTTACTTTTTTATTGGAGGCAGAAACTTCACTCACACATTCAGTCAGCATCTAGAACTCATGGGTTTGTAAAAGACCAACAAAAAATCACATGTCACGTCTCAGTGTGACCCAGTAAAAGATGTTCATGGGTTAAAACCACATCTCTTTTAGCTGTTTTTCATACTAACCAAGAAACACCCTGACATTTATACCACTTCTTACAGTCCTGTATAATCACCGCATGACTCTTTGGTTTTAATGACATTTTCCTTTGCTATGTATTAAAAACATTATTAACACCTTCCCTCGCCGGTGCAATGTGCTATTCTTTGTGGTTCTGCTGACATTCGACGCCTCTGCATAAAAAAACTGCATAAAAAAACTTTTTTTAATTTCTATTAGACCACCAGATCCCCTCCGTCAAGTTTAGTCTGCTCTGTTCCAGATGTAGAGCAGGAAGCTAACTCTGAAAGACGCCCACGTACGAGCTCTGTGAAGCGTGGTTTGGGTAAAGAGGGGATTTCTTCACCGCAGTGTGGTAGGTGTCGTTTTAAAAAAAGCTCCTGAGCTTGTGCTCCTCGTGGCATTTACTATTTTTTTTTCTATTGCGCTGAAGTTGTAGATTTTGTAACAGTCACCACAAAGGGGCAAGAGCAAATGTATGTCAAAAGTCAGGAATATTTTCATGCAAATGCATGTTCATGCGTATATATTCTCAGAATATCAGCAGGATACTGGCTTCTGAGAAAGGATATCGCTGGCTGCTGATCACTGTGGTTTGGTTTGCAACTGCATCTTTAGAATAACATTTGACGTGTTTATAGTGTGTACTGTTCACATCGCATAACCACAAAAGTCATACAGATGTAAATAAACAAATATCAGCAACAGTGCTCATACTGTAGTTTTTTTTCCCCTACCATCTTCAAGACACTTGTTATAAGTATAATGTTAGCTAATAACCCCAGGGCAGTGTCCCTTAAAGAACTCATGGTTTCCACTCACTGGTTTTTCCATAAGCATCAAGCTGCCATTCTGAGAACTTGAGATAAATTAGAGATCAGCATCACTAAACTTCCTCCTGTGTAAATATCAGACTAAAGTGCAGTATATTTTATATATAGCCTGGAGGGAAAATTTTGTTTAGTTTAGACTTTATTGTCATGATGGTTACTGTGATGAGCTTCATAATGTGGCTTTCAGGTCAAGATCTACAAAGGACAAGTTTCCTACTTTAATGCGAATACTCTGGATAAGTAAGAACTGCCACCTCATGCATGATGTCAACAATGACCTACACAAACTTTAAATAGCTTTAGATATATTTGGGGCATTTTGATTGACAAATTCCAAATATCATTTACCTTAGAATGAATTAGAAAGAAATTTCACTCTAGGACCCAAAAAAACTGAGTTCTTGTGCACAGCAGATGTTCTCTTTTTCAGAGTGACTTCCAAGCAAAAGCATTTTACAAATCTAGTGAAAAGTGGCAGTTCCTGCTTATTTAACTTAAGTGCATAAAAAATAATAAATTATACTGTTGTGCCTAAACAAAGCAAACCAGGAATCAATGTAAAGTGGCATCTTTTCTTTAGGTTTAAATACATTTCAGTGTAGGCTATAGGTTAAATCCACCAGCCCCTCAATAATTCAGACTTGTGGTCAGGAGGCAAATAACCCAGATAAGGATCTGGTCGTGGGTGCTATGGGTATGTCGTTGGTGTAGGGCTCCTTAAAATAGACACTGATTATACTACTAATAATAATTTGACTATCTCTTATTCCTGTTGTCCATGGGGTTTTTTTTGGCTGAAATATGAAGGACCAAATGTCACACACATAACTCTGATTTTGTCAGAAAAGTCACAGTTTCCCCTCAGGCATGATGTAGACCAGAACAGTGGGCAACTTTTAACCATTTAACATATGAGTAAGCATTGGTGCACTTTACTGATTTGGACAAATTCTCAATGCTGTGCAAGAAATGGGAGTCCGAATACATCTGGTTAAACTGGTGCAGTCGGGACACACGAATCAGGAAGCCACTGTCTGAATGCAATGAGCTGATACTAACTGGTTCAAGATAGTGAAAGGATTCTGTTACTTTTCTTATTCAACTTGTATCCCGAAGTAATTGTGAGGAAGTTGGACCTTGAAGAATCAAAAATCTGATTCTGAACCAGTCTGAACAACAAGGATCAGCATGAATCGAATACCAAATGCAGATTAGTCCTCACTATCGAGTTTCCAATATCTACATACGGCTGTGAATTTGGACCATGTGTAAACAGGACAGGTTTAACCTGTAGTGCAGGAGAGGGCTTTAGAGTATTTTTTGGAAAGTGAAGGTTACCGTCGAGTAAGGACTTGAATGTGTAAAACCAAACATGTTGGTGGACAGCAAAAACATCACAAAACATCAACTTATGATCGAATTCTAATTACAGAAATCAGTTCTGCTCTGCAAAAGAAAATGAGGCCTCCAAAGAACATGTCAGCGCTGACACGGGCGAAAGCAATAAGTGACTGAAAGAGTTGTAAAAGATTTATTATAACATCTAATGAGGGTGGTCTTCTTTCTGCAGCAACGTTTTGCAAAGTAAATTTCTCATCATCACCGCTGCTAACCCAAGCCCACAGGAATACAGTAGCTGGTTTGTAAATTCTATCACAGCTTTTTGTGTTCTTGGGGTTTGTTTTCAGAGGTGGTGCTGCGTGTGTAGAACCACACCGTACGGGTCTAAAAGCCACGGCTTTAAAATCCAGCTCCAGCAGGTAAAAAGCTAATAAACACCGGCTCTCTATTTAATTGGTGCAGACATTAAGAACACTTTTGACTGTAAGACTTGTGTAATTTTTTTTCTAAACGATTAAATGTAACTTAATTACTCCACTGTTTTATTTCTAAGTATGAACTGTGTAGGCTAATAGGTTAAAAACATTCAGGTTTGGACTAATGAACATATGTTAGTTTGTTTGTTTGTTTGTTTGTTTTATTATTATTAATACACTGGTACTTTGGCATACGAAAGCTCTTACCTTTTTAATAGTTTTTTAATTTTGCAAGAAATCAGCGTCAGCATATGAGGCATTTTCGGCATATGAATGAACGAACAAGACAAACTGAACGCTGGCTAAAAGTTGCCCGTACGTCCAGGAGCCGTTCTAAACGTGTTTGCGTTAGTGGTAAGATAAGTGAAGCAAGTTTATGAATTTTATGGGGGTTTTTTTCAGTCAGCGAAAGCAGTTTAGACAGAGGTGACGTACGATACAGATGTCGCCTTTAGCATGGCATTTCAAACGCTATGTGATTTTTGGTAATATTTTCGAATGTCTACAACAAATTATCTGCGTTACATTATTTCTTTATCGCAGTACGAATTTTCGCATTAAGAACGCCTTCAGAGAGAATTTAATTCATAATGCGTAATAATATCACTCAATTAAGGAGAAATTGTTATTATATATATGTTTGTTTGTTTTTTTACTATTACAATCTGTATTTATTCGACTCAAAAATATGTACAGTATGTGTGACTGAAATTACTTTAGTGTTTTCACGTATGTAGAGCCAAAGGGCGGTCACGTGACGCGCATGACCCCGGAAGAACAATGCTGGAGTACTTCCGGGTGAGATAGAGATTCTGCATGTCACCGCTATACCGAGGATTATTATATTAAATTTAAACGTTTCTCCGTGAGGATGTCGCGCGGCTCGAGCGCGGGGTTTGATCGCCACATCACTATCTTCTCACCGGAGGGGAGACTTTATCAAGTGGGTGAGTAACACCGGGGGAGAGGACTTTATACCCCCGCTCTGTCTGTCCATTCATACGGAGAGACTGTGCTAATGCTAATGTGCTAACGGGCTAGCTATTGTTATTGTGTATCATGTAACATAAACACTTTACTGATTAAACATTGATAGAATCAGTGGGTGTGAGGTGATTGGTTAATATTAATAAATGTAAATCACTAACGGTTATACACACATATG
>JAQMYL010000020.1:19503647-19511147 GCA_030014365.1 Clarias pachynema
ATGCATTTTCAGATACAAATTGCTATATTGTGATATATATCGTTATCGAGGTAGAAAATTGCTTCTACTGTGATAGAGGATTTTGGTTATATCGCCCACCCCTAGTCTCCAGTCAAATCAGTTCAACATCACCGTGGACTGAAAGAATTAATCGTCTTCTACAAAATCCTAGTGCTCCATATTCCTGGTGTTCGTGTGTAATCGTTTTGCTCCAGAAGAAAAAGTTCAGAAGGAATCGCTGCGAGCCCTGACGTTCATGATCGTGTTCACGATGAGCGTCTGTAAACTTTTGACCCTAGCTCTATACAGATGTGGACTCTGTGTAATGGACCAGAGCCTTACAACGCTGTACAGTTTACTGTGTAGTGTTGAAGAGGACACAGGAAGTAGGAAATCCTCCAAGACTAAATTTTCTGTCAGGATGACTGATCAGGTGTGAGATGTGAATCAGATCGCTTTAATCTTCTTCCTCATTCTTTATGTCGAATATTGATTGAGATTAAAGGGAAGTTCAGCGGTGCAGCTCTGATCGCTCATCAGGTCCAACGCTGTGTGTCTTCAGTTCGTATGAGCATCCTAATCCTGTTTCATATCTGTTCCGTGTCTCCGTGTGTTTCAGGATTCTGTCCGAGGCGGAGGTGGACACTCACCTGGTGTCTCTGTCTGAGAGAGACTGATCTCGGAGAACCGCGGCGCTCTGTAGAACGCTGTTCATGTCATTAACAACATGTTCTGTATAGTCCCATCTGTATGATTAAAGTGTTTTTTTGGAGAAAACTTGTTTTGTTTGAATTTTATTTGAAAAGTGATTTGTGTTAATACTTACAAACCTGTTTAGTTCATTTAGTCTTTGGTCCAAGTCATTCGTTCCTTTGTCACATGACTCTCATAGACGCTATGAAGTGCAATAGATTCAAAAGATCGAACGACTCGTACCAGAAGATATGAAAGTTGACCTGCTCATTCTGTTTATTGTAATATGTCCTTAGCTGCATTGTAATATTTTCATTATTGGAACTATAGACAAAATTTGTGTGTGTAGACGTGTTGGGGGTCTGTTTATTGAAAATGCAACATTTTATTTTATTTCTGATCAAAAGAACGAAATGATCCAAACTTCCCATCACTATTCCACAACACAAACCTCTGATACTGGAGACTCCTTACACACACACACACCTTACACACACAAACCTCTCCTTATGGGAACGTTCACCACATTGGTGATGTCACTGTGCAAACCTGCACCTCACGAGACCGAATTCAACATCTGTGTTTGGTAACCACGGCAACAAGGCTTAGCGCTGTCTCGCGGCTCACGGCCAAACGATGTCATTGTAGAGTCTGAGATTGTGAAACGATGCAACATGTCATGATGATTATGTAATCCGATCACTGAGTAATATAATTCTCACACTCTACCTCACCCCATTACAGAACGGCCTGATGGTGTTACTCTGCCAAGAGCAAGCAACTTACACATCAGTTATTATTGATTTATATTAATTAAAACTTATGTCTAGACGTTTTTTTTTTGTCGTGTCAGATTTCTTATTCTAATGGCAGATCATTTTGCTCATTTTAAGCATTTAGACAAATTTAATTTATCTACAACCAGAATAAGAAAATGTATGCTTAAAAATAAAATATGTCTAGACGTTTTTTGGAATCTTGTCCAAATATATAGTGGATACATTTAACTGAATTTATGATGCAATGGATGTTCCGGTCAAAGTGGGACTTTTGATTGTACAGAATAACAGAACACAGTCCTGAGAGTAAAAACTCCCTTTATTTCTCTATATAATCCCCTGATACACTAATGCACTTATCAGAGTGTTTCACTAGAGCTTGGACACCATCAAGGTAGAATTGCAATTGCATTGAAAACTGACAGGTGTGCCCATATTCATTTAAAAAACATGAAAAAACATTCAATAACATGAATGAACAATTTACATCACAAGGTGAAATGCACAGGAAAATGATCTATGAAGAAATCTTAGTAGAAAGACAAACGTCGGGTGAATAATACGACTAGGACGGTTCGAGCCGGTAATAAGGGTTTACCTGGAGTGAGGGTGCACAAACTTTTGCACTCTATACAAATTAGAGTATTAATAAGCATGAGGTGTGTATGACTTGCTGAGCGTAAATGTGAGTGTAATATTATGGTTCAGATCTGACACGCTCGAGCGCGCCACGCATTTATCAGAATCTGAAGTGTACATGTTTCACTTCTGTAGGAAAAGAAACTGTAAGCGATAGTGCGCGGGGTTCTCCATGCAGCCCTGTGTACAGTACTGTACGTTCTACTGAACAGTGACTCGGCACACAGATTCAGTTCATGTACGAGGGTGCGGTGTCAGGGTTTTATCTTATACAGCATGTTGTAACCTCAGAGCATAAAAGCTGCTGTGTATACTGTACGCTCGTTTATTATCTGCAAAACCTTTCGTTTTTAAGTGAAACGAAGGAAAGTTAAATTTACGTAAATGTAATAAAAAGGCGACACTTTTGTTTAGCAATATGTAAGTTAGTTTACTTGATGGTTGTCATTTCTCCTTAAACGCACACACAGAGTCATCACACACACTTCACAGGTGATCTTTTGAACGTTTTTCCTGAACCGTGGTGGAAACAACAAGAGTCCCAGCATACTGACCTGGGGGACACCAAACCATTAGCAGGAAAAGTAATGAAGAAAGAAAGGAAGAGAGATAAAGAAATGACAATTTTCTATCAGTATTAAGACTGAGACTTTTGGGATACCCTGTAGACTACCCTAGATGTTCTTTGATGGCACGGTGGTGTAGTGGTTACTACCGGGTCCTTCCACCTCCAGAGCTGAGAGTTTGATTCCTGCCTCAGGTCTGTGGTTTGGATTTTCTGATTCACACAACACTGATGTCATGGTAAGATCCCATGGCTCATGTGGATAAGCCTGGTGTCCGGGTCAGATGATTACTGATTTGAGCCCCAGTCAGGACTGCAGGATGATCATTGAGTTGCACCACAAGGGTGTCACAATGATGTAGTGGTTAGCGCCGTGGCGTTATCCCTCCAAGGTCAAGGGTCTGATTCCTGCCTCGTGTCTGTGTGTGCGTTTCGTTTGCATGTTCTTGGTGGATTTTCTTTGGGTACTCCGGTTTCCTTCCACAGTCCAAAGACATGCAAAGTAGGCTAACTGGCGTTTCCAAATTCAAATTCCAAATTCCCCATAGTGTGTGTGTGTGCTTGTGAGCCCCATGATGGATTAGCTCCCTGTCTAGGATGTACCCCGACTCGTGCCCTGAGTCCCCTGGAATAGGCTTCAGGCCTCCTTCAACCCTGAACAGGGTAAGCACTATAAAGAATGATGGGGTGAGAGTGGTTTTATTGATCTCTTTTTTTTGCCAGGAAGGTCCCACTGGAATTGAAGATCTCTTCTTTCAGGGTGGGGGCAGGGGTAACTCAGTGGTTAAAGTGCTACCATTTTGACCCTGAACTGAAACTGCTGCTGAAATGCTGAATACAATTTCACACATTAAAACACTTGCAACGTGGAAAGACAACTTATTAGGGAAAAATATTAAAATAAGAAGGAGTATAGGGTGTTAAAAGCTGTAACCATAAGACCATGTAAGAGTTTTTCAATCGACTATCTGCTGGAACATTCACAGTGCTTTCTTATTAGAAAAAAGTGTCAGAGTTATAACATTTTGGGAAGACAAGAGTACTGTACTTGCGTGTTTAATGAAGTGTTTAATGAACTGTTGAGGAACCCTCAAAGAACCCTTCAGTACATTCTTCTTTGCTTGTGAGCAGAACTGGTTAAAGATTAAGAAGAAGAATCCATAATTCATATTGCTACCTTTAGAGATTTGTTTTTTCAAAAGTGTTCACTCAAACCTCCTAAAGGGTCCTTCGGTTGTTTCTCGGAAAAAAAAAAACTTGACTGATTCTCAGTTGTACTTCACAGTAAAGTTCTCCCGGTTGGAAAATCCTTAAGGTGACGTAATTTCGGAGTTTCGGACTCAAAATGAAAACTGTTGTCTAAACAAAGACGATCATCCTCGGTGTTTGTGTTAAGCGATGTGTTGGTTGTGTCGTTATTAGAGCAGCACTAAAAACTGATGAACTCAGGCTGGAATTCACCCGGCGCATGTGACCGAGTGATGATGCATGGTGATTTCAGTGGACTTTTCCCCGCAGGAATAAACTCCAAGGAGAACAAAGTGTTGGAGTTTCCCTGAACTTAACAATCAGTTTCCATAAATCCTCTAAACGCTTAGTTCGGAGTAAAGAAAAAGAAATTTGAGATGTTGGATATTAATTCTTAAGACAAGATTTTAAAAAGTGACGTACTGCACGTGAGTGTCAACAATGAAGAAGAAGGTACTGGTTCAGGATCTTATAGGTACAGGTGCATGAAGTGTTCATTTTAAAATTTACTCTAAAAGATAAATGATTAATTAATTAATTAATTTAAAAAATATGTTAACAGTATATCAAAGGGAAATACACACTTCATAGTAGAATATTTATCCAGTACTTCAACAATTAGGAATATTTTGGAAATTCCAAAACTAGCATATTTTTTGTAATATAATAAAATAAATATATTTTTAATTTATTTAATCAAAGATTAATCTCTGTACTGTCCCAGCTGATTCAGTTACTTTCACACTGTTCTGTAGGCCTTGAGGAATTTTTTTAACTAAAGCACAGGGGAAGTTTTGTCGAAAGTGAGTCACGTATGACCCCTGTGTCTACAACCATAAAAAAAAAAACTTCATTCACTGTATAAGGGTATGTACATAAGTCACTGAGTCACCGACTCCTCTACGGAAATGATAGTGTTGACTGTACAGAGTCAGGAATTTTCTTTCAACGCAGTCAGTGATTTTAGGTTTTCCATCAAAGCTGTGCTTTTTTCTTATGACGTCCGTATTTCCGCCCACGTACACAAAAACATAAAACAAACCAACAAACAAAGGTAAAGTCACACAAAGGATTCAATGGAATGTTCTTTTCTTTTTAATAAAACAAACATATTTTCTTCATAAACACAATAATATAATTCACGATTTACAATAGTGTCATAATTAATATTTACAAGTATAAAAATATAACTTTTTGCTTCTTCTTCTTATTTTTTTTGTACAATATGATACACATCTCAGGTACAGTCACTGGGGGGATTTTTGAGGATGAGGATGAGGAAGAGGGAAAGGAAATTTCCCACAAATCCCCTGGTTTCTGAGCACCATTTTCAGCCCTATGTTTCTTTCTTCCGTGTCCTTGTTGTGCGTAGAGGAGTTAGAGCCGTCACTTCACTTCACTACACGTCACATCACGTGACGTGATCCGCGGCTGCGATTTCGAGGACCAATCTGCCTTCAGCTTTGCTTCATGGGAAAACGTAGCTCCTGCTGTTGGGATTTGTGTGTACACTTCCCTTTCCGACGAAATAAATGTCATCGTACGCCTGTAGGAAAAAATAAAGAAGAAGCTCGTTAATCACTGATCGTACTTATACAGGATTTTTAAACAGCTTATGGAGAATAAAATAAGATTGAAGTGCTTACACATTCATCGTCAGACATGAGCTCGTCCTCGCTCTCGCTCTCGGATTCGGGAAAGTGGCGCAGATCAAACGCCGTCCTCTCGAACAGCTGCTGCTGGATTTCTGCGTTTTGCCGACCGAAGGTCAGGTGATAAGGGACGTGACCGCCATAGGTCATGCTGTTAACGTCGGCGCCCAAAGCAAGTAACTGCTGCACCAGGGAGAGATTCTGGAGATCCACGGCGAGGTGGAGACATGTGCGACCGCTACACTGTTCCTGGAAGAATTAAAAAAAAGAAACCGTTAGTTCCTTTTTACAGTAAAATAAACAAAGCAAAGAAGACTTTTACTTTCTGAATCTGTTCCAACACACTCTTGTTGACTTCCACAGTTCATCTTTCAGTTCTGGTTATTTATGTAGGAGGCCTTATTGTTATAAAGTTTGTAAATGTACAGAAAGAATTATGGCTGGTGTTCCACAAGGCTCTGTTTTAGGCCCGCTGTTTTTTCCATTATATATGCTAACTCTGTAAAATTATTCATAAACAGGGTCTTAGCTTTAACTGCTATGCTGATGACTCACATCTCTATGTTACCTTGCTCATGAGGGATTAGAACAGAAGTCAGCAAGTGTGTGTTTAAAACAAAAAAAGCACTCATACAAAAATACAAACCTTGGCATTTATATCTGCACCCAGTTGCACCAGGTTCTCGACCAATGACAGGAAGCCACAGATGGACGCTATGTGCAGACACGTGTATCCTGTAATTCAAAAAGAATAACATGGTATTTTTAAAAAACAGATCGCCATCCCTATAAAGCTGATTCGTGTATGAACAGGAGAGGTAGCGGCTTAAAGAAGAAGGTGCTCACCACTGTAGTTGACGATGGACAGGATGGTGCGCAGGTGATGTGTGTTGATTTGCGTCAGAACGGCGAAACAGGACAGCGAGCCTTTCCTGCAGGCGATGTGGAGCGCCGTGTTCCCGTTCTGATCGACCAATCGAGGGTCGCAGCCGGCCTTCAGGAGCTTTTCGATGATGTGAGGCTGCTCTGTGATAACGGCCAAGTGGAGCGCGGTCTAAAAAAAACACACCAACCAGGAAAACTATTAATTTACAGCACAAATGGTTGAGATATATTTTTCAAATATTCCCCTAAATGAGCCAAAAAGGTACTATAATCAATTTAACTAAATAATAAAAAAAAAGGAGAAATGTTAAAATTATACATTAAATTATACTGTACTAAAAGGTTTTTTTCTCTTAGATTTTTTTTTTGTTTTTATTCGCTTTGTGTTTGTTTGTTTTTGGACCGTTACCTGTCTCTGGTGGTTCTGGCTGTTGATGAACGGGTCGTTGATGCAGTGCTTGATGATCTGGAGCGCTTCATTCTTAGCCTCGTGGATGATTGCGAGGTGCAGGTACCTGGAAAAAGCATGTGGGTTGCTATTTAGAATTGAAGATGTTCAAGAATTACCAGTAGAGGAAGTGGCTTTAAAAAAGGAAAGAAAAAAAAAAAGACAGAAAAAATTCGGGTGTTTCGCAACTGTGGAGTTTTTTTTTTCCGCCCAGTGAGGCTTTGACACATCTGACGCATGATCAGGGTTTTGGCTGCGTGCCAGGGACTTTCCGACTCTCACTTAGCGCCCCCTATGTGTGCAGTACCCTAAGTCACTTCCTGGACTTTTTTTTTTTTTGCTTTTTAAAAACCTTTGTAGGTTCGTGCATGCAAAAGTTGAAACGTTGTAACTAAACTTTTTGTTCGCTTTGTAAAGTCTACAGTCTTGCAGGGAGAAATAAATACCAAAGCAAGACGTTACATAATGCACACTTTTTTTTTTTTACCAGTACTGTTATTAACTTGTAATAATAGTTTATAAGATAGTAATAATAATAAAAACGACTAAAACACTTACGTGTCTCCATCCTCGGTGACTTCGTGCTTCCAG
>JAQMYL010000020.1:19572327-19587156 GCA_030014365.1 Clarias pachynema
GAACTCAGATTCTTTTAAAGAGCTCTCTCTCTCTCTCTCTCACACACACACACACACACACACACACACACACACACACACACTTGTCTTAATATCCTTTCCTTTGACATACTTATTAATGCACCTAATTCATTTTATTCTATTACTATATACAATAAGGCCCAAAAAACGTACACACACTTCGACATGAATAATACACACCTCTCTTTTGAAGGTCACATGACACATCAACGATGCTGAGACTAAAAAAAGGGCCAAGATAACGAGTGTTGAAGTGTGTGTGCCTAAAACTATATTTACCGTGAATATATAATTATGCTTGTAGTGATATTATTCCCTCACCAAGATATAAAAACCTGCCCATGCACACACACACACACACGCACACACACACACACGCGCAGACTCATACACACACATGCGGAGGAACTCTGGAAGGAAGTGTGTTTAAAATGCAGTGCGGTGGCAATAAAACTGGGCTTAATGCAGAGCCGTGCAGGATTGTGGCAGATCCGCTCTGATGCATTACTTCCTGCCCTCGCGCTCTCTAATCAAACTGCTGTCACAGGAGAATTTAATCGTGCCTTCGCTGCTGTTTATCTGCAGAGTGAAGATCGATGCTGCGGTACATACAGCGCTTCAAGCTTCCGCCGGTCTGCCTGGATCTCAGAAAAACGCCCAGAAAGGAAGCCGATGTAGCTGATGTTCTCTGTAGATCTTCATCTGCTTTAAGGTTCCAACTCAGACGAGTCGGTTATTTTACAACTACAATTAAGTGCATGTCAAAAACATTGAAAAACTAAATTAGAATGAAATGCATATTCATTTATATTAATAATATATTTTTGTATATCTACATTTTGCACTCCAAGAGTCGACTCTACTGCCAACCCCTGATTATATTTCATCTAACTTTAGTTTGTACCTACAATTAGTTCTTGTTTCCTGTTTGTCTCGTCTCATCGTAACAATTAGCCTCAACAGACACAATGGAGAAAAAAATAACTTTGTAAAACTGTAGCAGAGAATCTTTGGTTGTCTGTCGAGGTTAATTTCACAACGTTACAGATGTTAAAGCAACGTTGGTATTAGATCGTTTTTAAAAGTCAGAATAACTGTGATGGAACAGCAGAATGATGTTAATGATGACGTCACCCACAGGTTTTTATAAAAGACTAATGGTTTTGAAGCTCAGCTCTTGGGTCTTTTATAAAAACCTGTGGGTGACGTCAACGGAGCCGTCGCTCCGAACGGAGCCTGACTGTTGGTTGGAACACACCCACTTACCTAAATTACCACACGCTAACTAGCTTAGCTTTAGTTTAGCTTAAATGCTATGCTTATATGCTAACATTACATTACATTTGATTGTAATCCATCACCTACATGCTGTCACCGTGTCAACTCTAACATTTCTTAATGTAAGTTCACTACAGTGATTCCCGTTAGCTGGTTCACTAAAGTGATGCATAGCAGACAGCTTGTGGTTTGATACCCGCAATGCAGCTGTCACTCAAATCAGCCACATCCCATTTATACATTATATAATGTTATGACTTAATGTTATTTAACCAGGTGAGTTATATACAAAATTACTGGCTAAGAAGCCCTAAACTGTTTATTTTTTGTACCAGACTGTAAACATGTTTATTTCTGTTGTAAAGTTGGGAATTTTAACACTTGGGCCGCTTGTCTATGGAGATTTACTCACGTTTGAATGCAGGTTCTAGTGGCCATTTGAGGAACTGCATATTTTAGCACTTTTAAGATGGACCCATTTTTCAGGACTTGGTGATAATAAAAGCTTCAAAACACAATGTTGCAGAAATGACTTAAAAAACCATGTTAACACCAAACCACTGTCTTGAGCGGAACTCAAACTCTGGTCACGGCAGTGAGAGGAACTGTAGAGCACGCTTAACATCTGAGATCTGTTCTGTAAAAAGAGGAATTAGTGAGAGGGAATGTTGGATTAAATGCTGATTTTCCCAATTAGCCAATGTGCTAAATTTTTCCAACATATCTTGAAGTATAGGGACAACATCGGCCAGACTTACTGTATGAGTGATGTTAGAGTTATATGTGAAACACACTGGAAAATGCCAGGATATACTCTACAAAAGAAAGTTATCACTCACTCATCTTCTATACCGCTTTATCCTGTATTCAGGGCCATGGGGACCTGGAGCCTATCCCAGGAGGCTTACAGTAGGAGTACCCCCTGGACAGGATGCCAATCCATCACAGGGCACACACACACTACAGGCAATTTGGGAACACCAATTAGCCCAACCTGCATATCTTTGGACTGTGGGAGGAAACCCACCAAGCACAGGGAGAACATGCAAACCCCATGCACACAGAGACGGGAATCGAGCCTGACCGGGAATTGAACTCGGACCCTGGAGGTGCAAGGCACCAGTGCTAACCACTACACCACCGTGCTGCCAGAAAGTCATTATCTCAGGCAAATATGACATAGTTCCAACCAGTGCCGGCCACACACAATCCTACACAACAAAGATCATCAGTGCAATCTCCAACCTTTTCTCAAATCAACGTCCCAATAACACTAAAGGAGACTGAAGAGCTCAGGCAGACTGAGAGAGTGGGAGAGATCGAAGCTCGTCGAGAAACGACTTCATCAAAGTCATGCAGTGTCTTCAAGAAACCAAAACCAGGGCGATCACACTTGTGTGTGGGAGAGGTGAGAATGAAACGCATTGTAGGTAGATAAATGTTCCGTGTAGATCAAATATACTGTATATGAAGAAAACATTAAAGTTATATACGTACATATACTGTAACTTTTTAAATAATACTGGATAGTGCACGGCAGCCTGCAAGCAGATGGAGACAAACTACACACGGTAGATGTGAGTGTAAACATACAGTAAAAGTGAACACTTCTGTTATATAGTCGTAGTTCTGTAATGAATAACACACACACGCGCCGGACTCACATTAGTGAGAGGATGTTTTGAATTAAAGTATTACTAGCTGGTTTGGATCCACCTGGTCGTCACAACTTGTGGTTGTTTTTTTATAGATGTTGCTTGATGTCGTTTGTGTGTTAGACAAATGAAGCTGATCTCCTGTGCTCGGTGTGGTATGTAAAACAACACCTGCCGGGTTATTCTCTACAGCTCACCTTCTGCTGCCAACACTTAGTGCTGAAACATGCTGATATGGAAATGATATTAAAATCATCAACAGACACAAGATCGGCCATTTCGTGCTGTCCGTCTGACACACTGACTGTGGTTTCTTTATACAATTAATTAAAGTAGCTTCAGTTGTGATTTATGGTGAAAAAACCTTGATTGTTTATATTTTCTTTCAGTTTTTATTACATGTACTGTGTATACGGATGTTCAGTTCTGTGTATGATATATTGATAAAGCAATGTCACTATCTAATAGATGTCAAAAAATAAAACAAAGTAATGAATCAATTATACACAGTGATAGACACTACCACTGCAGGTCTGTACCAAACCCACAAAACCTCCTGTCCATATAATCTACATTAACACTATCACAAAGTGCACTAAACTGCACATATCTGTGTTTCTGCTGAATATCAAATATTTCTTAAAAATAGTGCAAGGTGAGTTTTAAAGACATTCCTCTGAGGTGTCCAGTCCTGATATGAGCAATGGCTATACTGAAAATCTCTACTGCCACCTTCTGGCTGAACAATAAACCACTATTAAGTATGACAATGTAAACTGAACAGCTAAAATAAATAAATAAAAGTCCTGGATTTAACTAAACAAATAGTTAATAGGCTTCCACAGGATAATTACTGGTTCAGCTGCAACTATTATTTAACCCTAACTGATGCAGTGAGTAGCTTCAGTCAATAGGAATAAAATGAAATAAATAAATGAAAACTAATTTATACTTTTATTAAAACTTCACTGGTTATTAAATTCTAATTTTGTTGGTCACATACACAGTTATACAGTATGATATAAAGTGAAATGCTTGTACGACTGCCGATGACCAAAAAAAATTTAAAAATAAGAAAAGTAAGAGATTTCAATAAGAATATAAAGTATGAAATAAGATATATATATTACAAATTAGAAATATAGAAAAATTTTTTTATGTACAAATAGCAAAAATAATAATAATAAAAAAGAATTGACCTGGAATATATAAACCGTGTCCCGTCTTGGGGAAGATAATGTGCAGAAGTTATCGTGGTGGTTATTGATAAAGCAATTTCACTGTCTGATAAAAAATAAACAAATACATTACTAAATCAATTACACACATCTACACACTGTATATATACATCTACACATCTTATACACATAATCATATCTGGAATTTCCTTCATGATCAATAAAGTGTCGATCTCTCCATCTATCTAGTCCTATCTAATACTCTGGTGAAACCCTGGTACTTATTGGACATGACAGAGGCTCCTAAAGTTCAGCAGGTCTCTAAAATGTCATGTTTGTTCACACTGTATGATGTTGAATATTTCCATACACACTCCTGGTATTGTACAGTACAGATGGAATCACATTACTGTATATAATATAAAGAGTTTCAACATACGCTATGGTATTTAATTTATGTTACATTAATAAACTGATTCTATACTATATAATTATCATCATGATGATGGTCCATAAATATTTATTATATTGTTTTCACAGTGTGCTGGTTATACGTGTTCCACAGTCCCACACTACAGTAGTTATAACAGGACCAGCAAACAGGCATCCTGTTACATAGTTAAATAGAAACGTACGATTAGTCTGACATGGTGAACTTTAATACGGGTCGTAAAGCTACTCAAGTCTTACGTTTTTTCTGTAATAGAGCTCATTATGTCATGCATTAAACCTGCAATTTCAACTTAATTTACAATAAACACACACCTTTCCCATACCGGGAGTCGAACCCGGGCCGAGTCGAACCTTCATTAGTACTGTGTCAATTTAATTAATGATTACAAAAACAAACTACAGTACGAATATAAATTAGTTTCTGACATGAAGTGCATTTAGTCACAGACTGGTTTTTATTTGATATTCCTGACACCCCGTGATTAAAAATCTCCTTTTACTCCCAAATGGCTCCTTGTTGTGTTCTTTGCCTTCATCTTTCACTATATGTGTCTTAAATAATTCTCTAAAAATATCGTATCATGAGTTATATTAATGCACTTGTTTTGAACAAGGTTGAACTTTAGGTTAAGACATGATGTCTCGTTACTTTAACAACCATATCAGAAGACACATCCGGTGGGCGTGGCAAGGGTGGTCTTCTGTTTCAGAGGCTACTAACATTGGTCTAACTAACAGGTCTCACCTTCTAGGAAGAAATGAGGTCAGAAAAACATTCTGAATGAGCGTGATGGAAGATCACATACATTTTAGTGAAAACAAATCTTAAAAAAACTAGAACTCACATCTATATGTGAAAGTAACAGTAAGACAATTTCCACAACACACTCACAGGATCGGGACTAAACAGCTGTGTGTCCATAATAAAACCAGAGTGATGGGCGTGTCAGGGTAAGAAGGGAAGCGCATGAAGCGATGCTGTATAGTGTCCACTGTACAAGGAGACAGTGTTATGATCTGGTGTTGATCAGTTACTCAGGTCTAGACTCAGTAACGTTATGGAGCAATAAAATGAAGTCAGCTGACCACCTGAATGTACTGAATCACCAGAGTATCACATCTATGGAGGTTTTATTCTTCCCTGATGGATTGCACCATATTCCAGAGCTCAGAGTGTGAGAGAGTCGTTATGGGAGCGTAAGAAATCATTTAGACACATGACCGGACACCATAATAATATGGTCCAATGAAATATTAGAACCTAACACGTTTGTTTTTGTCTGGCCAGCGTAATACAGTACTGTATATTCCATTACAATTTGTTTCAGGACAAAAAAACAAAAAACAATTAATAGGAATAAAATAACATCCATTAAAATTAATGTATGCAAAGTATAAAGAGTTTCAACATACACTATGGTGTTTTAATTAATGTTACATTGATGCACTGGTTCCATACTATATAAATATCATCATTATTGTACATAAATATTGATTAGATTATTTGGTTATACATGTTACACAGTACCGTACTACAATCATACTGTCAATCAAATGGTGAACTTTACTGGAAGTGGTAAAGCTACTGAAGTGTTTATGATATAACGACGTGCTTTCAATTTACAGTTTCAACTTACTGGTAACAACTTTATTTATTTTATAATAAACATGACCTTCCCATACCGGGAGTCGAACCCGGGCCGCCTGGGTGAAAACCAGGAATCCTAACCGCTAGACCATATGGGAGATGAGTAAAGCTCGCTATGACGTAAATACAATTCCTCCTTTGATGTTAACAATAAAACTCACCTGGCCACTAGGGGGCGCACGAGGACTGACAAACTTATTTCTTGTACTGTATATAAGATAATGGTGATTAATTAACAGCCCTAATGCACCAACAGACACCAGAATCGCCTCTGCTTATTACTCTGCTGTGAGACAAGTAAAGCATGTGGATGATCCAGGTCATTGTTAGATTTTTATATTTCTTTCACCTTCCATTAAAAAAGTGTTTTACATTGAAAGCTTTGATTTACAGCAGGTTGGTTAAAGCAGAATTTAAACCAAATTATATTATTTCGAGTAAAACTGAAGTATCTGCATGATGATATGCAATGACGTGCGTTATTGTTCTGTGTTTTACTTATTATTAAGAATTATTTTAATGTAACACCTTCTTTAACCTATAAAACACATCTTCCCATACCGGGAGTCGAACCCGGGCCGCATGGGTGAAAACCAGGAATCCTAACCGCTAGACCATATGGGAACTGAAGCAGAACCGCTCAACTGAGTGAACAAACTCCCATTACTTAATTACTGCAGCTGATATAATCAGCTAAAAATCTCTACTGCCACCTTATGGTTATAAAATGAATGACAGTAATGCATGGCAATTTTGGGGCTAGTATGGTAATATATAATATACCATAATCTATAAAAATATTATTTCAGTATCAAAAACTAATAATTCCTACTGAGATGAAATTAATCCAAAATAAAAACTTTTATTAAACACTGGAGTACATACAAGAATAATTTCCTCTACACCACAAAGGGCTGTAGGAGAATAAATCACAATTGACTGACTAGTGTAGGAAACACGTGCAAAGTCAACATAAAGAGCTGTCGTGTTCAGTGTATTTTTATTTCATTTTAATTATAACATTTACCTTTAAACAACGTAAAACATACCTTCCCATACCGGGAGTCGAACCCGGGCCGCCTGGGTGAAAACCAGGAATCCTAACCGCTAGACCATATGGGAGCTGAACCCACACGCTGCTCTTGGTGACCACCTTCCGACTTCAAAGGAAAATGGTCGACATCAAATGACCCTAATTACACTCACAAGTGCATTTCGGCCACAAACAAACAAAAAAAACCCTCTGACATTCTGTAATTTAATGTGACTTGATTCATCTTTACATATTAATGAGTCACTTAAATTCTGGAGGTGTAATGATGAAGTTGTAGACCAGTTTGACTGGTCTTGCAGTGTATCGTGTGCATTTCCATCTCATCCCCATCTGTTCTGTAAACAGTGTGGAGTTGATCATCTGGATCTGGTGCACTGACCAGCAGGAAGACCAGTACTTCAGAAACCAAACAGTGTGAAGTCCCTTCAGTGTTCATGGTGTATGTGGGAGTCATGGAAGTGTCTCACCATTGTGGAAGCTCCTCCATCTGGTGGTGGTGGGCTGAGGTGGCAACCTGACTTCAGAAAGTTAAACTCCTGCCACATATTCGTCCCATTTAGTTAATTAAACCAGCTGATACTAATTAGCACAACTCTTCAGCCAGACAGGTGAAAATTAATTAGTGACATCACCTTTTCCAGGATCTCCTCCTTACCTCAGACTGAAGAAGCTACTTGGATGTATCTAATATCATCACCTGGATGACTGTGAAGCTTCACTAACATATTGTAGAGTTTGGTTATCCAATGGTCATTTAAATCCACTTAACTCACCCAGCAATGTTTCAGCTAGCATCATTAAACATTAACCACATGCATCTGACCTGCTAAGTGTTGAAGATCCTTCCAAGATCTGTTCACCAGGACTAGTAAGTAAAATGATTTCCAAAAGGAAGTTCTCATTTCTCAAATTCTCATTGCTTTCTTATTGGTTGTGAATGTTTGCTCATCAGAGTGTAATTTGGTGACATATCACCAAAAGTGACTTCAAATGACCAAATTATGGAGGTAAACCAACAAAGTATACTGTAACATTATGAATCTGACATCATCCAAGTTTGGAGTATGGAATATCCAGTAACTGAAGATCAATGTAATGTAATCTTTGCATAAGTTTCTTGCTGTTGTTCATTCATCACAAAATGATCTAATCTTTGTATTAGTACTAGAAAAGCAACAAAGAGGACACAAGAGGAGTTCACAGCCCAATTTATTCAGAACACATAAATAATGATTGGTGGAAGATTTCTGTAAAGCAGCTTCGTCACAATGTCCAATATTTTAAAAGTGCTAGACAAATAAAAATGTAAATAAATTGAATTTGCGTTTATCAGTTTACTAGCATCGATCATACCAGGATTTACCAATCCACTTCAATCTTGGGGCTAAAGAGAGACCACCTTCCCACCTCAAAGGAATGAATGCTTGCCAAGCTCTTCTCAAATTCCCCTAATCACTCAAGTGGACTTTAGTCACAGACAAAAATATCTCTGACATTCTGTAATTTAATGTGACTGATTCATCTTTTCATATGCGTCACTTAAATTATGGAGCTGGAATTATGAAGTTGGAGAACTCAGGGTCAGGACACACTGTCCTATAAATGGTCTTACAGACTACTGTGTGCATTTCCATCTCATCTCCATCTGTTCGGTAAACAGTGTGCAGATTATCATCTGGATCCAGTGCACTGACCGGTTCCTGAAGTACCAGCCTTCCTACAGGGAATGTTAAACAGTGTGGAGTCTCTACAATGTTTTGTATGTACAGGGACATGGATGAGTGTTAACCTTTAGAAAAGACAAATACATAATTTTTTAAACATAATCTCTTTGGCTTTCTTAATAACCTTTGGCCATCAGTCAACACAGATTCTGTATTCCTTCATTAAAAATGTTTTAGGCTGAGCTGCAAGCCACGAATGCACCGCTGTCTTCACTTCTTCATCAGAAGTGACTCTTTGTCCATGTAGGGTTGCTTTAAGGGCCCCAAACAACTCAAAACCAAGTTTTTTCAGTGTGTCGACAGTATGGACTGAAGTGTGAGGGTGTGCATAGTTATGCAAGATCACGACTCCCTCAGATACCAGTTCTCTGTGTTTAATTCAAAGTTTAGTCTTCAGCTCTTCAATAAGCGTCTCACTGTAATGAGCACTGTTTGTTGAACCTTTTACCTGGATGTTCCAATACTTCTGGCCCTTGAGAATCCCAGAAAACTGTAAGCGTTGGTGAATTTTCCAGCTGATGCTCGACTTTTGTACTTTTTCTCAGTCGGCGATTGAAGATGTTTTCGTTCCACACTCTGCCGTTTACTCTCAGGCTCGTAGTGTTGAATCCGTGTCACCAGTAATGATTCTCTTTAAGAAACTTTCACCTTCCTTAGAGTACCGCTCCACATTTTGTTTGCAGATATCCAAACGCTCCTGTTGATGCTCTTCCGTGAGTTGAGCCGTTGTTTCTGCACCAGGTACACCCTCAGACCACGAGAAGATCTCCACTTCTTCATGCGAATCACATGTGGCGCATCCATTTTGGCTCAAACAGCAGTGACTGGGGAGACAGGAGCCTTGAACGGAAAGCGCTGATAAGACGGTGCGGCCCACAGACGTTTTATCATAACTGGAGTGCGGATAAATTTTGACACAACCTCATATTTAAACGCACCAGAGCTCTCTCAGACAGATGAAACAGTTCTTACGTGGTGACTACCGACATGACTTTTCTCTCATGAATGCGCTGGTGAGCTTGAAAAGTACTCTGCCAGGTAAAACCTTTCCCGCACTGTGAGCAGCGATACGGTTTCTCTTCCGTGTGAACTTGTTGGTGTGTTTGAAGATTACCTTTTTGACTAAAACTCTTCCCACACTGCAAGCAGTGATACGGCTTCTCTCCCGTGTGAATGCGCTGGTGTTTTTGTAGGTCGCTCTGTCGAGGAAAACGTTTCCCGCACTCCGAGCAGTGGTGTGGCTTCTCGCCTGTGTGTGTCCGCCGGTGGTGCTGCAGAGAACTCTGTCGAGTGAAAGTCTTTCCACACTCAAGGCAGTGGTGCGGCCGCTCTCCCGTGTGAACGACCTGGTGCTGCTGGAGAGAACTCTGACGAGTAAAACTATTCCCACACTGTGAGCACTGGAACGGCTTCTCTCCCGTGTGAGTGCGCTGGTGAGCTCTGAGATTACTCCGGTTTGTAAATCTGTTCCCGCACTGCAAACAGTGATAGATTTTCTGTACTGGTCCATGAGTGTTGACTGAAGCAGAAGACAATCGCTGAATACTGGAGCTGGTCGTCAGTATTAGATTGTCATATTGAATTTCTCCTGATATCACCACTTTGTCATATTCATCATTATGGTTTGTCCTGATGTGTTTTTCGAGGCTAATTTGAGACGTATAGGCGAGTGGACACCAGGAGCAGGAGAAGACTTGCAACTGATCATCGTCCATTTCTGGAGCAGAAAACGAAAAGTATTAGAAACTCATTGGGAAATGGAACAAATATAAAATCTGCCTGACCAAACAATAGAAGAAATCTAATTAATATTCCCTGTAAACCTGTGCAAGAGTGAGCTCGTATGCAAACAGTCATTATGGTGTCAAAAGAATAGTAAGAGTTATTTATGCACATCTTTGTGGATTGGTGACCCGTTAAGAGGACATGAAGTTTTCTCCCAACTACACTGTCTAAATATCCCTGTACCATCATCATATGAGTGTTGGGTATAACTCTATTTCCAAACTCCTTCTGGTTTAAAGACATTGATTAAGTTCATAGTGATCAGATGCTAATGAAGAGAAACAGTTGTGTTCAGATGCTTTCCAAGTATTACAAGAATTAAAATGTTTAAGAACAATTTATTTAAAACATTTAACCCCGTATTATATTACTGATTTGACTGGTTGGGTTAGACATAGCTGGATAGGGACGAGTGACACTACAGACGCTTTTAGACAAACAACATTAGCACTGATGAGTTTAATGGATAAAGAAGAGACCACCTTACAGGATCATTGCCCAGGTAACCGACAATCACTTTGGGGTGCTAACCAATCAGAGCTTTCATACCGACCTTTCTGTGAACTACTGTAGGATTGGTGGGATAGTTTTATCCTCCCTGCATTAGGGCGGAGCTCAGGTCATACTGTGGTGTAAGTGACGGTGTGAACACTGATGCTTAGGTTCGCAAACAAACACACTATTGTGTGATTGTCATCTAAAAAGTAACAAGATGCTGTTTAAATTGTTCTGAGTAAAAGTACAGGTTGTTCATCAAAACATTTACTGAGTAGAAGTCAAAAGTACCACACGAGGAAAATACTTAAAGTACAGATACATGAAAAAAAATACTTAAGTATATCATTCTCTGTCACCTCTGGGTAATCACATGTTACCTGTGTCTTGTTGGTAACAAACAGCAGATGGGGTACAGGGCTTTGATCACTTCATGTTTTTGTGGGTTGATGTCAGAGAAACAGGTTGCATATCAAACATATCAAGACAAACTAGATGATGGTACAGTTCAGAAAAACTAAGGCCTCACTGACCCCATCAATATCCTGACAAAGGCTCTAATGGCAATGGAGACAAATGGAGACCTAGAGGTACTTGTACCAACTGAATGTGTAGCCTAATAGCAGTACATAGGAAACAATAGAGCAGACTACATTTACAGGAAGCCCAGGATCTTTAACGCATGCTGCAGGATGGTGGCGATGAGCACCATGTGCATCGAGGCTGTTTGGGAGCAGTGCAGGTGAAACCAGCAAACTCAACACGTTTATTACAAGGGCAGGACTGTTCACTGTGACCAAGCTAGACTCCTGCTCTTCCATGACTGTTTATTCAAACAGCAAAGCACTCAGATTGATCCAGCTGGTTAGAAGACAACAAGCGCTACAAGACAAAACACAATACACCATCAATCAAGGCATGTTGTGGTCAGTTACATGGTCTCCAATGGGAACAGATCTTCTAGCAGATGAAATCTGTGTTTCTGGCCTCTTTTAAATGTTGAAGTAAAGTAATATTTTTTCTATCAAAAAACCCAAAAGATTAAAAGGTTAGGGAAGGATAAATGTGTGCATTAATATAAAATGAATAAACGAGAGTCAAATCTACATGAAGTAAAATTTATTTCATTTGAAACTTTTGCATTTGCCTTGTATCAAAAACAACTCAAGCATGAACCACAGTCAGGACAACTTCCTCTCCTCCTCCTGCTAAAAGTCCATTTTTATCAAACATTGTTTGAAACGTGGATGTACATATAAATAATGTAGTTATCATACATTAGTGTAGCAACTCCAAACTGTACAACTCTAGACAACTACACCTTTAATATCAACCATAGATAACATATGTGAACAAATCTTGCTTGAGAAACAGCAGTTACACAATGCTTCATGATTTAAAAGATCGTTCATCCCAAGCTGATGGCTCCATGTTGGTGCAGGTCTGTATAACAAAAAAAGTACATCTACATTCATTAAAGCTGCTTCTTGGCTTTGCAAATGTGTTGGTGTTCCTGGAGATCTTTCTTATGGTTTCTCTCCTGTGTGAATGCATTGGTGTCGTTCGAGGTTACTCTTCCTTGTAAAACCATTTCCACAATGCGAGCAACAATGCAGCTTCTCTCCGGTGTGAACGCGCTGGTGCCGCTGGAGATCCCCCTTGTTTGTAAATCTCTTTTCACACCGCGAGCAATGATACGGCTTCTCTCCCGTGTGGACGCGGCGGTGCATTTGAAGACCGTACTTCTTAGTAAAACACTTCCCGCACTCCGAGCAGCGGTGCGGCTTTTCTCCGCTGTGAATGCGCAGATGTTCCTGCAGATGATTCCCTTGATAAAAATTCTTCCCACACTGTAAGCAGTGATACGGCTTCTCTCCCGTGTGAATGCGCTGGTGTTTTTGGAGATTGCTCTTCGTTGTAAAGCTCTTCCCACACTCTGTGCAGTCGTAAGCTTTCTCTCCCGTGTGAAAGCAATGATGGGTTTGGAAATCACTCTTGTTTGTAAAACTCTTCCCGCATTCTGAGCAGTGGTGTAATTTTTGTCTCGTATGGACGTGTTGGTGTCGTAGGAGGTTATCTGGTTCGGAAAAACTTTTTCCACACTGTGAGCAGGAATGGACTTCTTCCTGCATTTGGCCGTAACAGTTCAGAGTACCAGAGATCAGACTCTGATGTTTAATCTCACCTGGCACAGTCACCTTCTTATATTCTTTACTGTGGCACCTTCTGCTGTGTTTGTGGAGGTAAATCTGAGATGTATAGCACCGTGAACACCAACGGCAAGTGAAGCCTTTAGGAACGTCATCGCTTGATTCTGGAGCAGAAAATTAAGTATTAGAATCTCATTTTGAAATAGAAATGGAAAAAAAAACTTTTTGAATAAAAATGCTAGTAATTTAACAGTCTGTAAAATGATAACCAAAGGCAGGATAAAGTCAGTGGTACTTGCTGTAACTGTGCAGCAATGTAAAACTATAAAACAAGGCACTGACTAGGATCCCAACAGCACTCACTGGTTGGATGACATTAATGCATTCGACGACTTAGCTTGGAAAGAGAACTTGAAATGATAAAATCTTTGTTCGACATATGTTGAAGCTACAAAATGAGTTTGTGATAAGTAAAAGTATTTTTAAAAAGGGGTACTTTATTTACTCCTGTTGCAGTGAGCAGACATGTTAATTTGATTTTACTTAACTTAGGTTGTTAAGGGGGTGTTTACATTTGCATGTTCTAGTCAAAGGCAGTGAACACCACTAGGGATGTTTAAGTTAATAATCAATCAACTGACTAATTAGGGATCCAACTGATTAAGAAATGTAAGTGATGTTTGTTTTGCATGATATTTCTCCTCAGGCACCTACTAACCCTTTAAGTTCTGCCACGGAAAAATTCCACCAATGTGGATCGTATTTTGCGTATTTTTACATGTTGTAGTGTCAGTTTTTGGAGCATTTCCATATGGCATACATAAATGCAATCTTTTTTTTTTTTTTTTTTTTTAGCTCTACATATTTTTCTAAACAAATACCAACCACAAACTTATCAATATAAAAAACTTGCAGAAAACACTTTAAAACACAACAAGGTTTATTGGGTCCATCTATATAAATTAATTCGTAAGACTAAGATTAATTTTAAGAAAGTGCATTATGAACAAAGCAATGTTTCAATAGTGAACAAACAAATACAAAAAAAACAGCAAACCATGAAGTGGTGAAATATATATATTTTTTTAATGACACGTCAAGAGATTCTATTAAAAAGCTTCATTATAAGGCCTAAAATAAAAGGGATGCTCAAAGATACACAGCATATGAACACAGAAAACCCCGGCTAAGAAAGGACTTGTGAAACTTCCTGTCCACTATGATGTATAAGGGCACTTGGCATGCCTCGCTCTAAAATGGCATTTCCTGTGACCCCCATGTGCACTAACTGCTCTACCAAGCGCTGGTAGTTCAGCTGTGCTGGTTGAAAGCGAACCTCACAGAGTTCAGTCAACAACTGCTTTTGGAACGTGTGCCATGGGTGCTCC
>JAQMYL010000020.1:19604161-19615222 GCA_030014365.1 Clarias pachynema
GCCTACAAAGTCCTGTTCATCTTTGATGGTCTGGATGAGTGCCGTCTTCCTCTAAATTTCCAGGACAATGAGAGAGTCTGTGATGTGACCGAGTTGGCCACAGTGGATGTGCTGCTGACAAACCTCATCAAGGGGAACCTGCTTCCCTCTGCTCTCCTCTGGATCACCTCTCGTCCTGGAGCAGCCCATCAGATCCCTCCTGAGTGTGTAGACCAGCGAACAGAGATACGAGGGTTCAGTGAGCCTCAGAAAGAGGAGTACTTCAGGAAGAAGATCAGTGATGAGAGCCTGGCCAATAAAATCATCTCACACATGAAGTCTTCAAGAAGCCTCTACATCATGTGCCGCCTTCCAGTCTTCTGCTGGATCTCAGCAACTGTTCTAGAGAGAATGTTGGGTGAAGCAGAAAGTGGAGAGATCCCCAAGACTCTGACTCAAATGTTTACACACTTCCTGATTTTTCAAATTAAACACAGAAACCAAAAGTACCATCAGAAAAGTGACCCTGATGCTCAGTGGAGCAAAGTTTATATCATGGCTCTGGGAAAACTGGCTTTCCAACAGCTGGAGAAAGGAAAACTTATCTTTTATGAGGAAGACCTGAAAGAGTATGGAATTGATGTCAAAGAAGCTTTGGTGCACTCAGGAGTGTGTACCCAAATATTCAGAGAGGAGTTTGGGCTTCACATGGGGAAGGTTTTTAGTTTTGTACATCTGAGTGTTCAGGAGTTTCTTGCTGCTTTATACGCATTTCTCTCCTTCATCAGCAGAAATGTAACAGAACAACCAACCTCTGATCTTTTCAGCAAATCAAACATGTCTGATTTCCTGAAGTGTGCAGTGGACAAGGCCTTACAGAGTGAGAATGGACACCTGGACCTGTTCCTCCGCTTCCTCCTGGGTCTCTCACTGGAGTCCAATCAGTCTCTTTTACGAGGCTTAATGCCACAGACAGGAAGCAGCTCTCACAGCAAACAGGAAACAGTCAATGAATACATCAAGGAGAAGATCAGGGAGAATCCTTCTCTAGAGCAATCCATCAATCTGTTCCACTGTTTAAATGAACTGAACGATCAGTCTCTAGTGCAGGAAGTACAAACTTTTGTGAACAGCAGAGGTAACAGTCGTCTCAGTGGAACCAGACTCTCTCCTGCTCAGTGGTCAGCTCTGGTGTTTGTGTTACTGAACTCAGAACAGGAGCTGGATGAATTTCATTTGAAGAAATATGAGCCATCAGAGGAAGGCCTGCGGAGGCTGTTGCCAGTCATCAAAGCCTCCAGAAAAGCTCTGTGAGTGTTTTTATGTAAAAATGTTTATGCCTGTTTTTGCTTGTATCTTGTTTAAACTGCGATGCAATAGTTGTGCGCTATTCTGAATCTGAGTAGAGCAACTGGGAATTAATTTTTTTAGCTGTGGATGACAGAGCATTCAGGTTTCTGACACACCACTCAGAAATCCTTGCTTTAACTGTCTGCAATAAGGTTAAATGTGCAATCGTATAACAGGAAATGTGATTTAGTTAATATGAAGTTTGATGAGGTTACCAGCAGTTGGGTACAAAATAATTTAGGCTAATTTTGTTTCAAAAGCTGAATCATTGCAACTGCCACCCCAAGCCATTACAAAAACAGGTGGTATTAATATAGACCAAATTCTTCTTCATGGTTTCATCGAAACAATACAATCTTACCCTATCTAACAAGTTGGCTTATACTAGTGCTAGCTAGCTAACCAGCATTGATGACAATGACAACACAGCCTCAGTTTAATAACAAAAAGCATCTGCAATTCAGAGGAGGTGTGCAGTGGAACAGTGAGGGTTGTTAACAGAATTAAAACGCCCAGGCCATGCAAACTGCATTTATGTTGCTGTTTTATTCGTGTCATTCATTCACATGAATATATAAGCTAATCTGTACATATAAATCATATACAGTGGAAACTTGGATTACGAGCATAATTCGTCCCGAAAGCGGCTCGTATCCCAAAACACTTTCCCATAAGAAATAATGGAAATTCAAATTACACTGCACTTTACCTTTAAAAAAAAAGTTAAAATAAATCCCGAGAGATAAGTGTTTCCGTTTGTGCGCACAGGCGCTGTGTGTGTGTGTGTGTGTGTTTGTTTGTGCGTGTGTGTGTGTGTGTATCTAAAGTAAGTTCCCTTCTCCCCCTTCTCGTCTTACGCAATCATCCTTCCTCCACTCTTTTCACACACACAAACACACGCACACAACGAAAACTCTGGTTTATCGGAAAAATAAATAAGAAATCTCTCTAATGACACTCGATTGAGCGACACACTAACAGAATCACTGCTGTAAAGTAAAAAGACAACAAATTAACCTGCACTTTACCTTTGAAAAGAATCACGACAGAGCAGAGTTTCTGCGTAGAGCAGAGAGAGAAAATGGATCTTTACCCACTAATGAGACTTGCTTTTGCTTTACAGGCGCGCTGTACACACACGCATACAGAGACAAAATAAAAGATGTTTTACGCACACACACGTGGTCACAGTGTTATAGTAAACAGTACACGCGTGCACGGATGTTGATTATACCAGTAGGAGATGAGCACTAAGACCCAGCAGGGGAGAGGATTACCCACAATTAGCGCAAGAGAGATAAAAACCATTGCCTCAGTTGTGATTACGTGACACTCGGCGTCAAAACAAGAAGCGCTCGCGTGATACATGATACACGGTACTCGTAAAACCAAGACTTGTTCGTTTTTCGAGTCAAAATTTATTAAAAATCTTTGCTCATCTTGCGGAACACTCGCAAACCGCGTTACTCACAATCCAAGGTTTCACTGTATCTGAAAGTCATGACAACTAGATTTCTTTTTGTTGAATTAAAATGTTTTAATACTCATCCAAGCAACTTCTTCAGTTTAAAATATGTTGATTGTTTCCTCCAGAATTGTTTGTCTAATGACCTGAATGGGCTTATTGATGAACTGAAACACAAATTAGGAGGCATCAGGACACTAAGCCACATAGCAAAAAATATACCTTCATGTAGGCCAAGAAAAGGGACACAGGCACCTGAGAACAGCTTTCAAGGCTTGTGGATATCCTCTCTGGTGGGCCTTGAGATAGAAGAAAACCAAACATCAAAAGAAAAGAAAAGCAATATAGTGTATATTGGGCAGTGAAGGACATTCAGAGCTCTATATTGGAGAAAGCAAAAAGCCTTTCAAAAGAGGATGACTTAGCACAAGAGGATGAGTACCTCAGGACGCCCAGAATCAGTGGTGTACCTGAATTCTGAATTTAGATGGTTTGAAAAGACAGGTGAAAGAATCCACCAGAGATAGTGCAGATAGTTTATGTTCACATACAGCTACATGACACACTGCATGAAAGATCATATTTGAAAAAGCATAATAGGTCCTCTTTAAAACCAACAAAATGTAGTCAACTTGACTCGACTTCCAAACTACTTCCCCTGGGCGACTGAAAATTGACACCTTAACTTGATATTTTATGCACAAAATACACAAGCTTGGAATTGTACTGAGATCCACCCAGAGCCAGTTCCACTGTCATATGACCTTTTTTATTTTACTGGTGTCCATGTGTGATTGTGTCCAGTGTGTGTAATTCTTAGTCTGGAAATCTGGTCTAATTTAGCACTGATAAAATCAAATATTTTAAATAGGTGATTACTATTTTAATTATTAATAGTATTTGTATAAATATTATATAATGTTTAGTTATGTTATTAAAAGTATAAACTGATATAATTTTATTTTCTCCTTTATTAATGACCTGCAGTATTAAAATAACCTTTACGAAACACTGAGATTTCATACATACATTAAATATTAGTTGTATTATAGGTGTTTATATTTGAGGTTGTCTTCTAATACTTTGTCACTTCTCTTTCAGCCTGCGTGAGTGTAACCTGACAGATGAAGGCTGTAGAGTTCTTGCCTCCATGATCAGCTCAAGCTCCTCAAACGTGAGAGAACTAAATGTGAGTTACAACAACCTGATGGATTCAGGAGTGAAGATACTCTCAGATGGACTACGGCATCCTGAGTGTCAACTGGAGATGCTCTTGTGAGATGAATACACATACACAGATGTTGACGCATGTTTGAATAGAGAATGTAGTAATAAAGAAACACACAAACATCTACGCTTTGAGTCTTATGATTCTCCAGATGCAGATCATCAGAGCTGTACAACATTTACAGAGTTTAGCAGAGGCCCTTATCCAGGCTACATATTTCCTTGTGCTACATCAATAGCCATCTTTTGCTTTGCAGGCAACGATCAATATTTTATATAATGTACAGGAAGCCAAGCATGGTATGTAGCTG
The DNA here is from genome assembly GCA_030014365.1 of Clarias pachynema. Taxonomy (NCBI): domain Eukaryota; kingdom Metazoa; phylum Chordata; class Actinopteri; order Siluriformes; family Clariidae; genus Clarias; species Clarias pachynema. The sequence goes on from JAQMYL010000020.1 coordinate 19,608,494, forward strand.
CATTTAGGATCATTTGCAGGCACACAGAGGCAGACCTGTCGGGTGAGTGATGTGAGGTTAGCTATGTGTGGCAAGAAGGAGAGTGCATTGTCTGCATGTACTGATAAAAAGTGAATTTGAATTTTGTCTAGGGAGGTCACATCAAGCTTTTGATTTGAGGATACATTCCCAAGGATATACTATAGCTCAGTGTAGTTTTAGCTGATGAGATGGCATTCATGTAGAGTTGTCTACTAAACATACTCATCTTCTAAGAAATATCAGTGTTCAAGGGAGGAAAAGGGGGGATGGTCAGGATGGCGGGGAGTGTGTTGAGATTGACCATGTCAAAGTCTGCTGAAAGGATGCTGAGCCGTTGATGGTAGTTTGGCTGATCTAGCAGCCTGAAGCCTCTCATCAATGATCATTAGGGCAGTTTCTGTGCTACTTTAAAGCCAGACTGGCTAGGATTTTGGGGTTTGCTATAGAAAGGTCAAGCAATGTGTGTGTTCATGTACTTTATTCTGCTGTAATTTTAATTGTGGTTAAGTTTGATGGTATGCCTGAGTGTGCGAAATGTGAGAGTTTCTTTTCTTTCTGCAGGATCTGTGGCTGTAATGTTACAGCTGAAGGTTGTGCTGCCTTAGCTTCAGCTCTGAAGGCAAACCCATCATCTAAACTGAATGAATTATATCTCTTTGGTAATAAGACAGAAGAATCAGGAGTGAAGCTGCTGAAAGATCTACAGAAAGATCCAGAATGTACCTTGAAGAAATTACAGTGAGTTACTGACTTCTTGCTGCGTTTTTACACACACACACACGTATATACATATAATATTTACCAAACCTCGCTAAGGTGCTGAGGCTTTCTGTGCCAATCACTGACCAGGGGCGGTTCTAGAGGGGGGCACGGGGTGGCCACCTTGGTTGACCCTGGCCACCCCCCAAAAAATCATTTGGCAAATGTACTGACATTGCCAAACTTCATTGCATCAGAGTGCTTTCAATCCATTGTACGCTCAAAGCATGGTCACTCACTCATTGGCTTAGAACGTCGTCAATCATTCATTGGCTCGGAGCGCCGCCAATCACTGCTTGATTTGCGAAGGGGCGATTTTCAAAACGGATAAAAGAGACGCACATCACGACTCAACCATGACACGCCACTGTTTATGATGTGTATACAGTCACTAAATTTTTAAAATATCACCCTGATAGTATGTTTGTCTGATTATTTTCGCATGACTGATCAAAACTGACCGGGAGACTGCTGAATAGAGATGATTTAGCAGCAGCGCTCACCAGCACATACATAGTAAACAGATAAATGTAATTTGAGTTGTTCAGTTATTTTATGTATAAATGTGCAAAAATCTTTTCTCAAAAATACTAAATGATTTTCAGGCTCTTGTGACAGTGCTACATTTAACTTAATACTACTCATATTAGCGCACAGGGCATTGCTCAAGATTTTGTAAATCATGCTCAGTGTTTTCCAAGCCATTACGTATTTCTAATTGAATCTGAATCTGATTTCCCTTTTTTTTATTGCTTTTTCTGCACTAAACCAACCAGGAACCGACCAAGCTTACTCTGGAGGTTACACAGGCCAGTGTTGCTGCTTAACCAAAAGGTGTCCCACAAATATCTGTTGCCGCTCAAAGAATTGCCGGATGATTTTACTTTTTCCCAACGTCAAATTATAATTTTTTTTAGCAATTTGGTGTGCTGGTGCAGAGATAGCTCAGGGTTAAGATGTTGGACTAGTGATCAGAAGTTCATAGATTTAAACCACAGTCCCACTAATCTGCCACTGTTGGGCCGTCAGCTCCCCCCTGCTCAGATGTGTAATGGGATAAAATGTATAATAAGATAAAAGTTAATTGCTTTGGATGAGGGTGTCTTCCAAATGCCACAAATGTAAATGTATATCGTAAAAATAAAAAGCTTCTAGTTATGTAAAATTCACAGATATGGCAGAATTAAACGCTTGCTCTGGCTGTCCTCCTTCCAAAGTATTCAACAGACTTGTTGAATTGTTTTTTATGTAGCTGTTATTATATTTGTCGTTTTTTCTTTTTCTTGTTCTTTATTATTGCACCATGTTTTAAATCTCTCAAAAACTAAAGAAAAGCCCAAAAGAAATAAAGAGAAATGGAAGCTTTTGCTTCATCAAATTCAAGCTCACATCCACATTCATTCCACGTTATCAAATGTCATTTTGTAATAAGTAATAACTTTCACAAATAACCTAATACCATTGTTGGTCTGTTGTTGTGGTTTGGATGACAATGTCACAACCTTATTCCATATAGTTATACTGTAAATACAGCATGTTTTAGCTGTTAAATATTTTTGATTTCATTCTGTTACAGCTGATTTAGTTTGTAAGGATGCTGGCTGTGATTAACGTTTGTCCTGTTTTCTGTCTTACAGCATTGAGATATATGAACCTCCCCAGGAATGACACATGATGGCAGTCTCATCATAAACCTTTTCATTCCAGAGAAAAATGTTTTGGGGAACTGATTTTTTCAGTTCTCTGATACTGATTTTGGAGAAACACAACACATAATGTTATCTAAATGATTACAGAAATACTGTCTCGTGTTTTGTATCTATTTAAGGCTTCCTATTCTGATGTAATTATTTTAAGGCAGTATTATTTCTATAATAATTTAGTTTTCACAATCTAGGAAGGACATCAGTTTATCCCGTTTGTCATGATCTGTTGAAAATAAAATGTATAGCTAATTGCAACTGATCATTTTGACTTGGTGTGAGATACTGAATCTGTTTGTTAATCAGGGCTGAAGGAAGTGAAAAGGTGTACAGAAAGTAGTATTGATGCTCATCAGTGTGCTTGTGTATATAATTATATGTAAGTCATAGATACATAAGACTTCATCAAAGATTTTTACTTCCTTCAGCTACTTAGACATGCCGAATGAGTACGGTTGGCTTACTGCAGGCTTTGTGGAACAGGGTTTTACATTTTTATCTGTACTGTAGCTTATAAACCATTAGATCTATCATCAAATGTGGTGTTCTCCAGATTCTTCGGCTGCTCTACATAAATAAATAAATAAATAAATAAAAGCCTTGTATTTTGAGCCATGTATCCCTGAACACTGAATTTTAAAATAATTAGCAAAATAAGTAAATGCAGTGGAACCTTAAATTTAGAACAATATGCACACAACAGCTTAATTAATTATAATGAAGCAAAGCTTAATTTACAAAAAAAGAACCTGTGACTCTAGAGTGCTTGCATGGAATCCAATTCTACTTGAAAAGTATGTACAGGGCAAGAACTTGAGGTCATACATAAAGTTTTGAGGATGGTCATGCAAAAGATGGGGAGATTTCTCAAAAACATTTATGTGCTAATGTGTAATTAGATTTTGATGATACTATAATTATGGTATCTCACTCTATTCTGACTAATCTCTCAGTTGCAGTCTCAGAAACACACCCACACAGCATGATGGCTGACTGTAGGGAAGGATTTAATAAGGTGATGAGCAATGCCTGATCTCCTGGTTCCATATAGGTCATCTTTGTGTCATCAGACCAGAAGATTTTGTTTCTCATAGTCTGAGAGTCTTCAGGTGCTTTTTGGCTGTCATGTTCCTCTCCCATCTCTACAGAGGAACTCAGGATCTTGTTTGTACTGACCCTTAGGTTCTTGGTTGTCTCTCTGACTGAGGCTCCTTATCCCTTTTTACTGTGTTTGTAGACTGTGGGTTGTTCCAAATCTCTTCCATTTGAGAATGATGGATGTTATCATGTTATTGGGTGCTTTCAATGCTTCAGATTGTTTCTCGTATCCTTCTACAGATTTGGGTCTTGACAAAATCCTGTCTCGCAGGTCTGCAGATAATTCTCTTGGCCTCATGGCTTTGTTTTCACTCTGATGTACACAATCTACAGTGAGACCTTATATAAAAAGTAAAATTATGTACAATGAAGTCATTTAGGCACCGCTGGACTCCAGTTAAATTGTAGAAGAATCAGGACCACCAAAGCTGAATCGCAAGTGTCATAATAAAGGGTGTGAATAGTTATGCAAATGGGATCCAAAACACTCCTAACGTGTTTTTTCTTTGTAATTGCGGAGGATTGTTGGTAAAATGATGATTAATTAAATTAATTTTAAAGATGAGTGATGCATAAGAAAATGTGGAAAACTTAAAGGGTCTGAAAACTTTGTCAGTACAGTATATATATATATTTATATTATTAATGACTGGTGTTATGGTATTGGGAAAACATGAGAATGACATTAAGAGCACTTGTGGCCCAGTTATAACAAGCCGAGTGCTGTAGATTCATCCAGCTAATCACTTACAGTCATGGCTGTGACTTCATAGACTGACGTCCACTACATAACCTCCAGTAGCATAATGCTGTGGCCTGAAGTAAAGTTGCACCTTACATGCAAGTTCATACAGTATGTATGAACTGTTAAAAAACATAGAAACACTTGAACTTTCGGGTATACAGTATGAGGTAGTCTGATCAGTTCCTTCCCTGTTTTTGGAACGACAGCAAATCAGCATGGCCTTTCTCTAGTTTTAAATAAGATTATCAGTATTAGCTTTTAATATACAGACACACTGCTGGTTGTATTATTATACATTTACATTTATGCAACAATTAGTTCAAACCAAGTAATCTGAGTGGTGGATTTGTTGATATTCAGCACAACAGCACTCGCTCTTGTGTGATATTGCTTAATTATAACATGGTCCCTTATGAACGTGAAAAGCACACAAATATAAATCTCTAATGCAGCAATGATGATGGTGGTATTATTATTATTAGTAGTATTATTATTCGTAGTAGTAGTACTAGTAGTCGTGGTGATGGTGGTGGCAGCAGTACTTATGTTGGTCTAAGCTCCAAAGATGATGGAACTTCGGAATTTTCTACTCATACTGTATATTATTAAATGTACTGTATATCATAAAGTAATTTGTTCAGTAGGTATACAGTATTTGAAAGATGAGCTCCACTTGTCTCACAGGTCCATATCTCATGAACCCTACCACGAAAATATTTTATCCTTGGGTGTTTTATCCCCGCTCATGATCATTTATAAAATACTAAACATACATTTGTATGGTTGGTTTTAAGATAATTGTGCAATTAAAAGGAAGTAAATTATTTGGAACATTAAAGGTTGCCCGAAACATTTTGAAATTTGAGAAGAATATGGTCACCAAAGGTCAATCAATTGTTATGAGGTGGAGGGTTTTTTCATGCAAAACTTTAAATCAGAGTGCTTAAATGGATTCCCACAAAACTTGAAAAGCCTATACAGGACAAGATTTAGCAAAACAGGAAAACCCTGGTCATATGCAAAGGTTGGGGTATGATTATGCATACTGGTGGTTCAGATAACTCTCTCAGGCAGTCATATTGGTCTTGGTAGAGTGCATATGTGCTTTCAACTGGCACTTAACAGAGGTATAGTATAGATTGACATATTGTCATGATATTTGAATGTTGGGCTCATCTGCACATTCCAGAACTACTTGCTGAACTGTCCAGAATTAAATTTCTTCATCACTTGACTTACACGCTTTATGACATCCCATGCTATATTCAACAAGGAATTGACTATATATAAGCTAGGAATTGCTACATCTACAACAGCCCCTGTATAATAATGAAGTACACTGCCTGCGGAGGGTGATTATTAATTTGATCCTGCAGTTCTAGCTCTAGGATTGTAGGGAGTAGTGGTGTTTTATGAAGGTGACTTCCTGCTTCTCCTGGCCAAAATTCCTCTCTTCGTAAACCTGCTGAGACAGGAAAGAGAAAGGGTTAAAACAAGGGATGTGCTCACCTTCAGCCTGTATGTCAGCACTGTTATCTATAGTTTGGGTAAGAAATGTCTGTTGGAGCTCTGTGCTGTTGGTGTAATGGCAGAAGGCAACCGTGTCATCTGTTCTAGTCGCACCTAATTCTCCTCCCTGGCCAGGAACTTGGGCTAGTCCTGTCCGGCAGCTATGCCAACCTCCTCTTAATGGGCCAGGAAGGCATCTTGAAGTATGGGTGTTTGTGGTGGACCCAGTTCTTCCTATTCTTCAGAAACCTTGCCAGTCTGTTGCTAGGAGAAAGCCTAGCATGTATATGTTTAGGAAAGTACCTTGTGGCACCAAAATTGAGCAAAAGTCTCATTAAATATGAGAGATTGTATGAGCAGAGCGCAGACAGTACGGCTTTCTGTGAGTTACGGAGTTCTGTGGATATATTCAGATTTCAGTTAGTACCAGAATTTCAAGAGATCACACACCAGCTAAAGATTTGATAAAATCAAATTTTATTATAGAAAGTTCCAGAGCCCACTTATCTCTACTGTTTGAGATTGAGACCACAGAATGAGGTTACTGCCAGTTTGGCCTTTGGATGAAAGACAGATGAAAGTCTGTGAGATGTGACAGAGTTGGGTTTGAAGCACATGTCTGAAGCCTAGTCAGGAATGAGGAGGGTTTTTTTGTGTTAGAAAATGACTGGTAAATCTGGTAAATCTAACTAAACACGAAGGTGTAATAAACATTACTAAACACTTTCTATCTTAATGTATGCTTCTAACTGCTACAGACAGTAGTGGATACAAAAACAGTATATTTCGGAGCAGCTATGCTCCTATCTACATACTGTAGAAATAGCATACATGAACTGTATCAGTCAGGATTTAGGCCTCATCACAGCACAGAAACAGCACTCGTTAAAGTAG
>JAQMYL010000020.1:19677504-19687802 GCA_030014365.1 Clarias pachynema
TATTTTTTTTTTTTACAGAAGCACACTGACAGATGCAGAAATAAAGCCTTGTTTTTGAGTCTGTATCTGAGGATGGTCTTTATGCTGCACTTTAAATCCTGAGGTAAGTTAAACATGGTAAGTAGATCTGCTAACAGAGAGTGGCTGCATCACAAATCCCTCCATCCTCACTGCCGAGTGTGAGACAGGAGGGAGTGAGACAGGGGGGAGTGAGACAGGGTCAGGGTCACTCTGTACTCTGGAGATCACTGTGTACGTCAGAGACGAGAGGTTTGGAATGAAAAGCTGAGGAAAAACATTACACTGTGTGTGTGTGTGTGTGTGTGTGTGTATAGCTATGGCTAAAACACAGGCTACCTGAGGTTAGACTTCATGTTAACTTGACTCTGTTTGGTAGTTTAATTTTTTACTGCTTTTTACTTTCACTCATATTTAATTACATGGTTCACATGCAGTGGGACTAAAAGGGGTGTATTATTGTGATTTGGGATTTATTCGTGCCAGCGAATACAGGCTCTGAATGATATATAAGACGTTAAATGATTTTGACATTATTTAGAGCAGTTCAGTGATATTATTTTAATTGACAACAAATTAACCTGAAGATTTTACATAGTCAGAAATGATTGAGATTCCCAGAGAGAGTAGACAAAAACGAAGCCATTCCATATGTTACAGTAACTACAATCCATCCGTACATCCATCTTCAATACCTTATCCTTATCCGAAATCAGGTGGTGGCTCAGAGGGTTAAGGCACCCAGTTACTGATCGGAAGGTCGGCGGTTCGTGCCCCAGCTTTACCAGGTTGCCACTGTTGGGCATTAACTCTATCTGCTCCTGGGGAACTGTATCATGGCTGACCCCGTGCTCTGACCCCAGGGTCTGGGAATAATAGTGCAATAATGTACTGTATATGTGACAAATAAATGCTTAACATCCAGCAGGGAACCTCCAATTTCCGTTTCCCCAGACATCTTAACCAACTCTGACTGGAGATTCCAGACCATTGTGGAGATATAATCGTGGCCTCCTCCCAGATGGACATGCCAAAAACATCTCCCTGGGTTGGCATCCTGGTGACATCCCTACAAGATACCCGAACCACCTCGACTGACTTCCTTCCATGCAAAGGAGCAGCGGTTCTACTCTGAGTTTCTCATAGATGACTGAGCTTCTCATCCTATCTCTAATTATAATCTCTAATCTCAATGAAAATATATTGCACATAATTGATTAGTTGGACTATTGTTCTGCTTAATGTGGGGTTAACTTATTAGCCAATCATGACACGGCAGAACAATAAAAAAAACAAGCAAACTAAAATCATGCTGATACAGGGCAAGAGCTTCAGTTAATGTTCACATCAAACACCATCTCTGTGACTGTCATCGTCACAGGGTCGTTGGTGCTAGTTGGGCTCATTTAAATGTTTCAGAGCATTTTCACATGGGATCATTTCTGAGCACACTTTGACCCCACGTGTTCCATTAACAGGAACCGTACCCGAGTCCTCTTGGGGCATTTTCACATTAGGCACGATTTATTTGTATCATACTCAGGAACGATTGCTCCCCTTCCCCAGCCCCCTATTGGCCAGTGTTCACATTATTATTATTCTCCATAATAGGTTAAACTTGCATATTTACACTGTCTGATACAGCAGGTGGCAGTATGCATCTACTTGGTTTGTGAGCCCCCATGAAAACAAGACAAGAAGAGAAAGAAGAAGCTTCGTTAATGAGGAAGGGTTTCTTCTTGAGCCTGGTTCCTCTCAAGGATTTCATCTCGGGGAGTTTACCTTGCCACCATTCGCCCTCTGCCTGCTCATCACGGACAAACTGATGCTGTAGTTATAGTTTATATTTTTTTCCATACATTTTTAATTTGCTTTGCAACAAATACCATTGTTACCTCTTAACACTGTGTGAATAAAATTGAATTGAATTTGATCTGCCTTTACAGAATCACTGTGCCTTAGATGTCATAATAAGATCTTATAATGGAATCTGCAGAGGACCAACTGTACTATTCACAAAACCCTTCACAAACTCCTGACCCTGCTGGCTCACAGGTAACTGTATGCTGTATGTGTTTAGTGATTTGATCTGTTTGATTTTTATAACTTGTAATACTGTGGATGATTCCTAAAATATACTGTACAAAGAGTTATTTAGCACACAAGTTATTCCAAATGTTTAACGAGCCATTCTCATGGCTATATGATATTTTAACCTTAACCACCTTTAATAAATGGTCCATGTGATGTCTTGCTAATTGCTCAAATGTAATTAATGACTGTCTTTGCAGCCAGCAAGTTTAAGATTCTTGGGCAAAATTAAATTGCACATTCAGTCACCTGTAGCTTTGATTACACACAATGTGGTGTCCAGTTCATGTGTGAAAATGATTCCTCGTGCTCCCAGAGCCGCTCTCTCACACTGAGTCCTGGAATATGTTCCGTGCCATCAGGGAGGAAAACCTCCATAGACGTGATAACCTGATGATTCAGTACATTCAGGTGGTCAGCTGGCTTCATTTTATGCTTTACATAACATTGCTGAGTCTAGACCTGAGCAACTGATCAACCCCAGATCATAACACTAATGATCAAGTCTCTAGAGGCTTGTACAGTAGACACTATGCATGATTGGTGGATCGCTTCATTTGCTTCCCTTCTTAACCTGACATGCCCATCACTCTGGAATAGGATCAATCTGAACTCCCTAACAAACTGAAGCCTTTTTTCTTAAGGGTTCTTAACCCAGCTCCAGTAATTTAAAATCACCTTAGACTGGTCGTAATTATCTTTTCTTACTGCACCCCAAAATTTTGACTCTTTTAGCCAGGCGGTGTATAATTCACATTGGCTTTCTTTGCAAAATAAGAATGATTCCTCCTTGGCCACTAGCATCGTGGCGACGTGCGGACAGAAACATGTACAGATTCAGATGGAGCGACATCAGGCTCTGTGGACAATCAAAGAGATATAAAAATGGAAGAACTTGAAGGGGAAGGCTACATCTGTAAGTCAAATGACACATTGCAGCCTATTTTGATTTTAATGAGACCAAATTTGTGACTGAACCTGGATCGCATCATTGACTTTTTTTATTCCTCTTAAACAACAGCGCTGAAATTCTATGATGAAGTTGCCGGTGAAGAAATATCAGATTCTATGGGACTCAACGCACTCATGGACCAGCATATACATGTAAAAAAGGAAGAACCTGAAGATGATCTCTGTAAGACAACAGTGTGTGTTAGAGTTCAAATGTTCAGAGTTTTAACTGAGTTGAAACTTTTTGAATGTAAATGTGGGATTTCAGGTGGAGGGGCATCAGGCTTAGTGGAAAACCAACAGAGCAGAGAATTTAGGATAAAGTACGTAAAAGAAGAGTCTGAAGATGAAGACTACCTCTGTGCAACTACAGTCTATGGTTAAGTAAAACCCATATTTTACCACTGACTAAGAATATCTAACAGATTGTATATATATGAGTGAGTGTGTCCCAGGTGTTGTCCAGTGGTTAATGACATTAACTGTGGGTCTCAGCGTGGGTGAGAGTAGGTCTGTACGGTCCGCAGTACTGAGGAGAGAGCAGCTGCCTGACAAAACCAACATTCAAAACCAGTCACAGAAGCACTTTCAGTAAGAACAAACATCTGATAACGTTATGTCGTCTTAAACAACATGCCGTCTCCTTAATAACTGCCCTAAATCGAATCAGGACTGTCCATGTTTACGGCTAACATGAACAGCTAACATGAACAAGACTGAATCCCAAATCCCTCTCTAACCCCTGATCAAGGGCACCACTTTGTGTGTGCAGCAAGGGATTGTACATAGCACACTAGCTTTCCATTTAATGCTGTTTCGGATTCGAACCCGGAAGTACACATCAGTCGCCAGCTCTGCCAGTAGCGGTTAGTTAGTTCCACCAGGCGTGGAATCATATGTGTAGGCAGAGCAAAATACCTGGTTAAATAAACTAACAAATCATAATCTGTTGATAAAAAATTCTGTCTGTGGAACTGTTGTATAAAAGCAATATCTCACTTGAGGTCGTGCGGTTGTGCTGAATATTGGCACAACCGCAATATCATGAATATCTTCACTACAACCGCATGCTATAATTACGTACCAAGATTTCAACAATAGTTTGCCTAAAATACTTGTTCCTTTTTACATGCATTTCTAATACTTACAATTATTGCTGCAGAAATGAACGATGCAACTGTACCTGTCTTCTCCTGCTCCTGGTGTTCACTTCCCTGTACGTCTCAAATTTACCTCCACAAACACATCAGAAGATGCCACTATGAGGAATATGAGAGACTGTTGAAATTAGGAGAGATAAAAGATAACCATCTTATGACCTCTAGTATTCAGCAAACAATCTCTGGTCCTCTCAGTAGTAACACCTCGAATCGCCGAATTCAGAAAGAAGTGTATCTCTGCCCGCAGTGTGGGAGGAGTTTTACCGATCAGAGTAACCTCCGACGTCACCAACGCATTCACACAGGAGAGAAGCCGTTTCAATGTTCAGCATGCGGCAAGAGTTTTATTCGACAGAGCGACCTTCAGATACACCAGCGCGGTCACACGGGAGAGAAGCCATATCAGTGCTCGGAGTGCGGGAAGAGTTTTACGACCAAAGGCAATCTCCAGATACATCACTCGGTGCATACAGGAGAAAAGCCATACCGGTGCCCAGAATGTGGGAAGAGTTTCGCGCAGCAAGGGAACCTCCAGCGACACCAGCGCATCCACAACGGAGAGAAGCCGTATCACTGCTCGCAGTGTGGGAAGAGTTTTAATCAACAGAGTACTCTGAAGGCGCACCAGTTCACTCACACAGGACAGAAGCCGTACCGCTGTTCTGAGTGCGGGAAGAGTTTTGCGCAACACAGTAAGCTCCAGAGACATCAGCACATTCACAGCGGACAAAAAGAGTTTTACAACCAAGAGCAATCGCGTACCACACCAGTGCACCCACATGCCGGAGAAAACATTCCAGTGTGTATAGTGCGGACGAAGATTTAGTAATTCATCTTCATTTAACATGCACAAGTGCTCCAGTAAGGAGCCGACGCTTTAACGACATTTAATACTGCTCACCAGGAAACAACTCACCAAATTCTAATTATAATAATGTGTATATACAGTATACGGTACAAAGAACACAAGCATATCTTTAAATAAAGCTTCTCTAAATGTCTGACACCATCTTTACAGTTAAGTCAGGAAGTCATGGAAAGAGGTGTAGAATAAAGTAGAGGTACAGTACTCTGGACTTTAAGGTGTGGGTATAATGTTATACACTTATGAAAATGGATTATAATGCTGTTGAATCAGACCAAAATGTTGTGCCAAGAAAGTTAAATCATAATGTTTATTATTATTTTTTGGTTTCATAACAAGCAGATGGAGTCTTGGGTCTGATTCCTCAAGATTCTTAAAATATGCTAAAACATCCTGAACTGCTGAAAATACTGTTGTATTGTATCAGTGTGCACTAGTTTTAATGCACTGGGTATTATTTTAGCAAGGAGTCATACAGAGCATGCATAGTTTTCACCACAGAGGTACAGTATGATATCCGGAGGTGCCAGCAGGTCGAAGCAGGGGGCGGAGCCTGGTGCCATATGGTTAACACAAAACAAAGCATTATGTTGTGTTCCTCTTTAAAAATCAGAGAAATATTACCTGTTTAGTTTAGGAGTAAGATCCTATAAAAGGTCACAAAAAATGTGCATGTAATATGTAGAGTTGTGGCTAGCACTGTGGCCTTGCATGTCCAAGGTCAAGGGTTTGATTCCCCCTTCAGGTCTGTGTGTGGATGTTCTCCCGCGCTTGGTGAATTTTCTCCGTCAGTCTAAAGACATGCAGATTATGTTAATTGGCGTTCTTAATTAGCCTGTAGTGTATGTGTGTGTGAAGAATTTGCACCTCAAAGGCCCATCAATGGCAACCTGGAGGAGCTGGAGCTTGAACTGTTTTTCTTTTGATCCCTAACTTGGTGCCTTAACTCTCTTCCCAGGACCTTCCCAGGAAAGCAAGACCAAAACGTTACCTCTGCTGCAGAGGAGAAGTTCATTTAGAGTTACCAGCCTCAGAAATCACCAATTAACAAACAGCACCTCAGATTAGAGCCGTTATTAGAGCATAAGTAGCAGATACTGTATACATCTCAATATCAAAGGATATTGAGTAAAATGCACTGTGGAGATTATTGTGTATTTTGGATGAACCCCCGAGTATTGTTTTACAGTGTAGAGAGAACCCCTGAGTATTGTTTTACAGTGTAGAGAGAACCCCTGAGTATTGTTTTACAGTGTAGAGAGAAATAAACATCAGGAATGATCATGGAGTTAGAAGCGGTGTACAATTTTTTTTACTGGTAGGGTCCATTCCTAACCCTGAACAATTGTGAAGATAAGGTTGCTCCAGCAGGTAGCGCTATGCAGATGAACTCTGCTGTTCACACAACCATGAAAATAATCATGGTATTTGATCATGTTCCGTTCTGAACTACCCTGAAGTACACTTCACATGGTGTTCAGCCATCTTAAGTGTGATTCCAAACCGCAGGGAGCGAAAATGTTCAGTTGTGAATTTCCCCATGGGGATTAATGAAGTATCTTTCTATCCATCCATCCATCCAAAGGGAACTGCGAACGTTGTAGGGAACGATTGAACACCGGAAAACGGTCACTGGAACATGAAAAAAAAGGTCGAAAAAGGATTTATATATTTATTATCATTATTATCAGCGACTTCATATTAAAAGGACACAAAAAATGACATTTAAATTTAATCAAGAAATCCTTAGTGTTATAAAGGCTAGTAATATGTAAAAAATAATAATAATAATAATAATAATCTGTGTATCTGTAATAAATTATTATTAATAATTTATTTACAAAATATGCACAATACAATAGTATGTTTTATAATGGTATAAATTTTTGTTTCAATAAATATTCAATATTTAACGTCCATAGTGTGAACAAGTATCTGAGGTGCTTATGTTACCATGGGAACGCACGGAGGACATTTTGTCGACGGAAGTTCCCTTCACCGTCATTACCTGCAAACGGAGCAGGGAGTAGGGAGCACCCTGTGAAGTACACTTCGGAATGGAACGCAGCCCATGTTGAAGTAAACACTTTCGAGGTTGCTTTGATAGCAACCTTCAGCTCATCTGTATTGTTGGGTCGAGTGTTTATCATCTTCCTCTTAACAATAGCCAATAGATTTTCTAGGTGGTCTAGGTCAGGCGAGTTGGATACCCAGTTAAGCACAAGAATATCATGGTCATGTGCTGAGTCCTGCTGGAAAACTAAATCGCCATCTCCATAAAGCTTGTCAGCAGATAGAAGCATGAAGTGCTCTAAAATCTCCTGATAGACGCTGTGTTGACTTTGGACTTGATAAAACAGTGGACCAACACTAGTAGATGACATGGCGCACCCCAAACCATCACTGACTGCCTAAACTTTACACTGAACTTGAAGCTACTTGGATTCTGTGCCTCTCCTCTTTTCCTCCAGACTCTGGGAGATTAATTTCCAAATAAAATTCTAAATTTACTTTCATCCGAAAAAAGGACTTTGGAAAACTGAGCAACATTCCAGATAAAATGCTTCTGACGTTGTCTCAGATTTAGTAGTGGCTTAGCATAGTTCATCTACAATGGCTTGTCATATCCAGACCACCTGACTGGCATTACACCTGACCCCCTTCCTGCACGTTGTGGGCAGATCTCAGTGATATTGTGGTACTTTAATGCACATACTGTATTGAGAACCATGACGATGATGTAATTGGAAGTCTCTTGGATCTAAACCCAAGTAATGAAATGTTTTTATACATTTTGTTTTAATCAAAGATTGTTCATAAGTGACATGACACCAGACTTAGACACCAGAGTACAGAGAACTATTTTTTGGAATTGAGACCAAATATTCTGGGCAGGTGGGTAAAAAGATTGATACGTTTGATTACTCACACAGTGAGCTGGCAAGATTTACCTGGTAAGAACTTTCTGTTTGCTTGAGAGCATCTTGCTGGAACTTCAATGAGAATTTAGATTAGATTTAACTTTATTGCCACTGCAGATGTAGGTACAAGGCAATGAAATACAGTTAGCATCCCATCAGAAGTGCATTTTCATGGTGCAGAATAGTTTGCATATATAAATAGTATATAGTCAGGTAGATAAATTGCAATGGGTGCAAATGAGCAAATGAATTATAAGTGGGTGCAATAGGAAGGTATTGTATACCACGATAAAGAATTTTGCATGTAAGAGTTATGTACAAAGAGTGCAATGATTTTGATGTATGCAATGAGAGATATTGTATACAATAATAAATAGTTTGCATATGTAACTGGACACAGAAAGGGTTATATACACTGAGTGCAATAAAGAAAGATGTATGGCATGATAAAACTTGTAAATCCTACATAAAGTCTTGAGGAATTCTGTAAAGCTATTTGTGACAATGTTTGTTGTCTAAAGATTGTTGTTAAATGAAGTGAACTAAATTGAATTGAATATTAAAATCTAAAATAGACCTTAATGTAAAGGTACATCTGTCATATTTGTCAATTTATGTCATAGTGTAAGTCTCCAACATGTTCAAACAATTACCCCCTTGCATATAAACATCATCAGATTTGTCATTAACTGTGTTTGTCTGATTGTAATAGAAAAATAACATTATAAAATGAATAACAGAATTTTACAACTTGTAAATATGATTTAAGCCCTATTCGGACGGGACTAGTTTTACAGGGGGTCGTTAGAGAAATTTCAGTTTCACAGACGTACGATTTTAATCCTGTCCGAATCTGCCATGTCTGTGTTTCTCTCACACGACCTCTGTAAAAATTCCAGAGCAAATTACCTGCTGTTTTTCAACAAACTCAGCGGGCCTCTGAGAAATCTAATCCCGTCCGAATAGGGCTTTACAGTATACTCCAGCTCCAGCAGGTGGCGCTTTAACATTAACTTTGTTTGTGAACTCAGAACAAAAGAAGACGAGTGCCTTTTGTCTTTGTGTTTTCAATTTGCTTCTGAGAAAATAAACTTTATGTATTTACCCTTGTGTGTGTGTTTGAAGATCTTTACAGCAGTCTACTTTGAAACCCTGAGGTAAGAGACATTTGCAGAGCTTTGGAAATTGTTTTATATTTAACAATTAAACAAATACAGTCAGTAATTATTCAATAAGTAAGGATTATCCTTTAGGTTTTTAATAATGTGTTGCAGTGTTCATAATTGCTTTTTTTTTTTTTTTTTGCTTTTGTGCAGGTTAATATTGTGACTCTTCTGAAGTGGTAACTTGGCCAGACAGTGTAAACCACCTTGTGTAAAATAATTTGACTTCACTGAGCTTTACAGTTTATTTGGTTTGCAGTTTAGTCAAAAGCTTGAAAGTATGTTAGTTACAGAACAGCTTTATTATTTCTATATTAAAGTTTGTGAATTAGCATTTGGCAAAAACACAGTACTAGTGCTGATTTATATTTGTATTTATATATTAATACATATAATACAGAAAATGTGAGTCAAAGAAGAAAATGAAGTTTATGAAACATGGAAGTGACTGATCTTGCTTCCCCGCAAAAATAAATTAATTCTAGTTGCTAACTTTAGCAGTTTTGGAGAGATCATTTTATATGAGCCCCAAAAATTGCCGTTTTTCAGTGTTATACTGTCTCGCTTTGAAACGATAATCATTTAAAATACAAAGTATTCATATTTCTTTGAGTATTGATACTATAATTGGTGTAAGCTTCTAGAAGCACATGGCCTGTAAAAAGTGTTGCTTACATAGTTTTTTTTTTTTGTTGTAAAAGCTTAAAAACCAAAAAATGTGTAGTGTCTGTAACCATGCCAAATTCATGTTACAGACTTGACATAATAATGACATGAAAATATTTAGAACAAAAAATGTTTGGTGTTTGAGATATTCTGATGATCTGAGTTTTTTTTTCCCCGTCAGGATCATAACCCTTTAGTACCTGCAATAAAACCTAACAATGAAATCAGAGGAAGTCCGTCTAAGCTCTTCTGAAAAACCTCCACACACTCCTCCTTCAGCTGACTTGCAGGTAACATTTGATCATTTTTGTGAGATGTTTCATTTTTAAACTTTGAACAATTATAACATTGGAATGTGATTGTTAGAGTCAGCTTGCCGGTGCAGGTCAAGTTCAATTTATTTGTATAGCACATTTACAACAGCCTTCAGGCTGACCAAAGTGCTTCACAGAAAAGCATACTT
>JAQMYL010000020.1:19729717-19740986 GCA_030014365.1 Clarias pachynema
AACACATCACCCCTGTGGACCTTCAGAAGAATGTAAAGAAGGAAGAAACTGAAGATGAAGACTACCTCTGTAAGTCAGCAGAGCACATTACAGTCCAATCTGCCGTTCAGTAATAATTAGTCTAAAACTAATTCATAAATGAACTGCATCACTGACTTTTTATGTAGTTTTTTAATACTTTACATGTGGACACACTTGTGGACCAACAGAATCAAGTAAAAAAGGAAGAGCTTAAAGAAGAAGAGACGTTATACAAGACAGTATGATTTATTAGGGTCTAGACTGACCTCAATAACTTACTATAATATTA
The DNA here is from genome assembly GCA_030014365.1 of Clarias pachynema. NCBI lineage: Eukaryota > Metazoa > Chordata > Actinopteri > Siluriformes > Clariidae > Clarias > Clarias pachynema. The sequence goes on from JAQMYL010000020.1 coordinate 19,730,028, forward strand.
ACTAGTATTGATTTTTGACTGGGCCAGTTATTCAACACACAGCTGAAAGTGTTTAAATGTATATTGTGGAATTTCAGGTGATGAAGCATCAAAGTCCATGGAAAATGAGGATGAACAGACAGGGGGTTTTAAAATAAAACATGTAAAAAAGGAAGAGTCTGATGATGAAGACTACTGCTGTAAAATAGTCTGGGGTTAAGTAACACTGACACAGTAACATTCATACACATAGTTATTTTTCAGCAAAGGCACTCAATATGCCGAGGAGGGTGGCATTTATCAGCCATCAAGTGAATGTTTTGTTCTTGATGTGAATGCATTAGAAGCAGAAAAAAATGGGCAAACATAAGGATTTAATTGACTTTGACAAGGTTCAAATTGTGATGGGTCAGGGCAACTCCAAAACTGCAGTTCTTGTGGGATGTTCTGGTTACAGGATCTTGTTTCTTGTTTCTTATTAATATAGCACTTTTAATGATGGTCATTGTCGCAAAGCAGGTTCACAGAATCAAAAGAAAATTAGGTAAATGAGTATGAAATGTGTGAGAAAATATGTATAAATCAAAATGATCTGATGAACAAGCCCCGGGTGACAGTGGTAAGGGAAAAACTCCAATAGGAAGAAACCTTGAAAGGAACTAGACTCAACAGGGAACCTGCCCTTATTTGGGTTATAATGGATACCAGAGATTGCTTTGCATTTACATTTAGGTATCTGGCAGATGCTTTTATCCAGAGCGACTTACAAAAGTGCTTTGTTTAGATAATTAGTTAGATCTTCACACTGAGTTACTAGATTACTAACTAATTACCAGCAGTCAAAGTGGGTGCTGGGCCATTTTTATCTTAGTCGGCAAGCATCAGTGTTGTGAATTTGATGCAGGCAGCAACAGGAGGCCAGTGCAGGGAGCAGAGAAGTGTGGTGGTGTGGGACAACTTGAAAGAGTGAGTTAGGTTAACAATCTGTGGGGAAAATTGACAGTTGTTTGGCCAGAATTACCCCAAGATTGCATGCAGTGACCGAATGAGTGATCTGATTATTGTTGAGGGAGATCACAAGGTCTTGGGATGAATCACCACGGATGAACAGCAGTTCAGTTTTACTGAGATTGAGCTTCAGCTGATGACCTGTCATCTAGGATGAGATGTCTGCCAGACATGCTGAGACCCAGTTGGAAACCTTAGTGTCTGAAGAAGGAAAGGAGAGTATAAGTTGTGTGCCATCTGCAAAACAATGGTATGAAAAGCGGTGTGATGATATGACCTCACCAAAAGACCAGGTACAGAGAGAGAAAAGAAGAGGACCAAGTAGTGAGCCTTGTGGGACACCATTGGAGAGTCTGCTTGGAGCAGATATGGATCCCCTCCATGCCACTCATCTACCTCTTCTAGGTAGGAAGCAAACCATTGCCATGCTGTGCGACAAATTCCAAGGCTTGTATGGTTAGACAAGAGAATCTGGTTGATCACTGTGTCAAATGCAGCTGAGAGATTCAGGAGGATGAGGACAGATGACATTTAGCTGTTACACAGTAGTGTAGATAATCAGTCATCATTCATACATCATTACTGAGATCAATCTACTGTACGTATATAACAGCACACATTATTCATAAGGGGCCACTTTCACTTTCTCTCTGATCAACACATTTTAAATATCTAATCATTATAAATAAATAAAAAGAGAAGATACAGGGCAGGTTTGATACTGAGCCCACAAGGATGTGTTGCTGGATGCAGTCAAATTGAGGAATGAAACCATCCTTTAACTTGAAAAAAATCTTAATGTTTAAGCTCTGCAACTAGCACCACTTCAGAAAGTTCAAAATATTGGCCTCCATGAAGTCCCCCCCCAAAAATGGAGGAGATTTTAAATTTAATTCTTCAACACATTATAAAAACCTGTGAGAACTGTGCTGAAGTGTCAGCTTCATGGAAAAAAATGTGGTCAGAAAAGAAATCATGAATGGAGGCCACTTTTAAATGCTTAGTAAAAAGAAACTGACAGTATAAATCTGAGCAATGTTTAATAGTGAACGTAAGAGCATTTCCATATACACAATGTGACGAGACATGTTCTGATGAGTCCAGATTGTGCCATTGTGTGGCCCGAGTTCCCTGGGTTAGGCTCCAGGCCTCCCACGATGCTGTACAGGATAAGCAGTACAGAGAATAAGTGAGTGACTGAGCGAGAGTCCTCCAGAGTCCGAATGTTTTCAGCATGAATTGAAATGCCACTGTGCCCTAGGCCTCTTTAAAAACATCAGTCTCACTACATTATGAATTGGAATTTTACACAAAATCTGCATCAGCTACGAGGCATTTTCAGCACGCAAACAATGAACCAAGCAGAATGCAGGTGCATTCGTCTGGGAGCTGTTCAAAACTTGTTTGGATCAGTGGATTTTATTTCATATTTTACTTCATATTATTCATTTATATGTCTTTTCTAAAAGATTTGATTGTTTATATATGGGCAGCATGGTGGCTTAGTGGTTAGCACCTCCAAGATCAGATTCCCAACTTGGTGGGTTTCCTCCTACAGTCCAAAGGCATGCACTTTGGACTAATTGACATTCCCAAATTACCCATAATGTTTGAGTGGGTGTGTGTATGTGTGCATGCCCTGTGATGGACTGGCACCCTGTCCAGGGTGTACCCTGCCTTATGCAAGTCTCCTGGGATAGGCTCCAGGCCCCCCGTGACCCTGTATAATGGATAAAGCAGTACAGACGATGAGAGAGTAAGAGAGTGTTTTTACATGCTATAGTATTGGTGATATACTGTAGGTAATATTTCTGGGTGGCTGGAATGGATCTGCATTTACATTATTTATTATGGGAAAATTTGGCAGTACTTTTTTTATCAGGTTTTTGCCATAGGTTAAACCTGCACCATGAATGAAATCAAAATGCTGAGTAGCATAAAATTAGGCAACAATGGTCAGGATAGAGTAACTCAAATAGCCTCTCTTCACAACTTTAGTGAGCAGAATGATATCAGACAGTACTTGACGGTGAACCTTAAGGAGAATGGACAGTAAAACCAGAAAACACATCAGGTTCCATTCTTGCCAGCCAAGGATAGGAAACTGAGGCAACAATGGACCCAGGCTCAGCAAACATGGAGAGCTAAAGAGGGAAAGGGGGGCTGATACAGAGAGGGACAATCCTAGGGCTGATACAGAGAGACTGCATCAGCTGCTTCACTTAACAGGCTATAGAATGTATCAATGGTAGGCATGCACCAACACACAATGGAGATTTTGTGACTTGTCTTGTGAAGAGAGAAGGCAGTGTTTACTATTTCCAGTCAGGGTCTTGTGCTGAAATATGGTGAATGAGCTGAATTCAAATGTAAATGGTTATTTACATTTGACTTGTCATGGGACAAAAACAAAGGGAGTTACATAAACTCAGTTCAGCTACATGTAGCCACATTTTAAATCTGTCTTTTCCTGTTCACATCCTGTGTCCTACGGTAATGTCATCTTTAAGTGCTGCCTTGTTTTCTTCCAATCTTTTAATCTAGGATAATGTTAGCAGTAAAGTTTTATAATGCCAAATAAAGGCAATTGTGGAAATGCTGAAAGTAGACAGAGGAACTGCTGTGGATGAAGCAGAAGCAATGACTCAGGCAGCTGTGGACAAAAGTGAGCATCATCAGAGCTTCAATTTCAGGCAACTCCACTTTACCCCAAACATGATTCCCATGACTATGTAGTTGAACAGGCCAAGCAACTAGAAACTAGAATTGAGTTTCTCTTGACATGACCAAAAAAGAATCTGCTGCTTCACAAAATTTATATTAAATATAAATACACCATAATTTTGAAAGATACTTAATTTAGCTCAGCAGGACTGCAGAAACTTCATAGGAATCTCACTTGAACTTTAGAACACATTTTTAAACAGCAAATCATTCTGGTTGTGAAATTTTGCCTTGATTACTTACATTGTACATTCCAGGTTAAACATCGTGGTTAGTGTGCAGAGCAGGAAAATTGATAAAGGCCAAGATCTATCGTAATCTATTTACATTCACCCCAATTTTGATTTATGACAGACCTAAAAAAAAAAAAAAAAAAAATCAAACCACCCCTTTAAAGAAAAAAGCCATTTGCATTAAGTGTTATGAATCTGCACATTACATAGCTAAGGACAACAAGATGTGGAAGTGAGTAGCATATTTCTTCACTTCACCCAGGATGTGCACCTTGGATGCAGGATCAAAATCTCTATTCAGAGCATGGTGGGGAGGAAGATATTGCCCTTCCTTTAGAGGTGATTATCTAATGAACTTATCACGATCTTTTTCATAGGTTGTTGTGATGGAGCACTGAAAGCCTATGCAATATTCAGTAAGTAGAGTGACCACTCCTTGGTTCATTCGGAGTTCTTTGCTACCTTTAACATCCACAGCCCTAGTATCCCATAAACTCTAAGGACCTGCTCTGGGGTTACAGACAATATGGGTAGGATAGAATTTGAATTTGGTTGTTGTTTTCTCCCTAGGGACAAAATATCCGGCTCAAGAACAGGATGAGTTGTTCTCCTGCTGAAGATCTGTGACAGCACTGCATGTTGTTGTAAATGATTAAATGCTTCACAAAGTCTAGGAATGCACTCAGGTCCTGGAATGTTGACTCTGTAACCTCTGTCCCCTGCACACACACTAGCCTTTGACTCTAGTTAGATCTAAGAGAGGAAGGATACAAAAATCCAACAATAAACCATTAACCCTTAAAACGGCATTTGCTTCTCTTTTTTCTCCCTGGAACGTGATAATGACTTTTGTTCTTTTGACCTAAAGGATGTAGGTGACATAGGGCTGCTTGCCAAAGGCTTGAAATATGCTCTCTTTGTTGATAATAAACAGAGATCATCAGACACCACCATCATGTGGTGTGCTTTGTATTTATCCTGGCCAGCAAGCATAGCGGAGCAGGGCAGACACATCCAAGCATTTCCTCTCCTTTAATTAATTTGAACCTAACATCTCAATACCGTAATGACTGACCTCAATGCCCTATTCCCTTTTTTCTCTCTTTTGTTCTTTTTATTTATAGGTTTTCAGATTTAAATCTAAGGTACTGCAGTGTTTCTCAGTTGCTTTGGGGCCTTTATTGAATCATCATCAGAATTTGCAATACTGTAAGTGAATTTCTTAATACAATTAGTACGAACATCACAACACAATGGATTACTGCCAAAAGCCTGTAACTTGCTTAAAATCCTCAGGTTATCTCACTCTCACTCACTCATTGCCTATACAGCTTTATCCTGTATACAGGATAATGGTAATCCCATGCATAAAACATATACAGTACATACACTCACACACTACAGGCAATTTGAGGATGCTAATTAACCTAATCTGAATGTCTTTGGATTGTGGGAGCAAACTGGGGGACTCTGAGGAAACCCACCAAGCATGGGCAAAAACAAGCAGTGCTAACCAATAAGCCACCGTGCTGCCTATAGTTTATCTCTCAAAAGTAAATATCATTGATTATGATAAAGGTGGTCAAGATGCTAAATCATCTTATCTGTGTAACTCAAAGTATTTTGTAATTCAAACTATGGCCTTGCTGCTTCAGGATATGGACGACTTGCTATATTTGATGGAATCATGATTTCTGCACTCTACCAGATAATCCTGGAGGAGAATATCTGGTCATCAGTTTATGACCTTAAGCTCACGCACATTTGGGTTAGGTTGGACAGTGATCCGCAACATATGAGCCATTACCTCTAAATGGCTAAAAGATGGTTTTGGAGCAGTCTAGACAAAGTCTGGACTTAAATTCGATTGACATCCTATGACATGACTTAAACAGGCTGTTCATGCTCCAAAACCCTCCAATGTGGCTGAATTAAAACAATTCTGCAATTAATTTTTTTTTTCACAAAGGGCCAGGCAGGTTTGTTGTTATCTTTATGTAATATTAAAATTTATTTGATGATCTGAATTATTTAAGTGTGACAAATATGCAATAAAGTCAGGTCAGCCGACTCCTAAAATCAGCAAGGGGCCTCAATTACATTCTGCTCATGGTCACCTACGCCACCTGGTATCTTGATGCAGTCCCACGAAGAAAATTGACCCGAAAAAACCACCAAGAAGCTTGAGCTTCTTTTCAGCTGCATGGGCCAACCTGAGGAGATCCTGACCGATCAAGATATGCCTATTACATCTTGTTTAATAATGAATCTGTGTTGCCTGTTGCAGGTTAAGCACCTTGGCACTTTGGCAGTGCATCATCCCCAAACAGACAGTCTGGTAGAGCACTTTAATTAGACATTAAAGAGGATGCCTTCTGGGGGCTAGCAAGTTATTAATACAGATTTGTGCCTAACTTCCTCTCTATGGCAGCACCCCTCTCTGGTTTCCTTAGGAAGGGCATTTCAGCTTCTAAAAACCCGCCTGACCAGCTCCCCATCCTCCACAACCCTGAATTCAACATGGCACACACCATGCCCTTCTCTCATCCCGGACAAGTTTGAAGCTGAGGTGAGGTGTTGTGACCGTGGGCCTACAGCCAATGTCTCTTACCATGTTTACACTCCTCACTGGCAAAGTGAGATCAAGGAAACCTCTTCATCACCACAGGCTGCTCCGCAGCTTGTTCAGGAGGGTTGGAGGACACCCCAACCTGCCTGGGCTGGCAGCGTGTAGCTCTCAACCATCCTGTGGTCATCTGTACATCAGTATGGTGAGTAGCTGCTCTAAAACACAAAACTTACATTGTTTCTGTGTGCCTCCAGAGTCTGACCATCCTGAAAACTTGAGGAAGGGTCAGCGCCAGGCTTCAACCACCTTCTCTAGTTCCTCGTCTTCATTCCTCGTCTCCATTATCTGCAACCATCCCCTGCTTCAAGAGGTCTGCTTTCAACCACAAAAGCAAAGGAACTACACTCTCTCCTTCCTGTCTCTCACCTCCCCTCCTCAACATTTGATTTAAATAAAAGAGCACCCTTTTTCTCTAAAGCATTGTCTTTCTCTGTCTGTGTTCAATTTGCCTAGCTCAAGGCTTTACATAATGCATAATGATTCATATGTCATTAGGTTGTATCAGTGAGGTCCAGGGTTGGGTGAGGAGGCCTAAGGCACAGTGTTCCAAATCTTCCCAAAAATGTTTGGATTCTGGAGAACACTCAAGTTTTTCTATTCTAACATTAATGAACCATGGACCTTGTCATAATAGTAAAGATTTGGACCCCTTAGTTTCAGTAAAGGGAAATCTTCATGTCCACTATGTTTACAAGTGCCATACGGCTTTTAATAGGATTTGTTAGTACAGTGGGACCTTGGATTATAATTCGTTCCGGAAGCAGACTCATATTCCAAAACACTCGTAAACCAAATCAAATTTTCCCATAAGAAATAATTAAAACTCTATTCATTCCACAGCCCCCCAAAATAAATACATAAAAATAATTAACACAAAATATAAAGTCAAAATAAAACAAATTAAACTGCACTTTACCTTAAAAAAAAAGTAAAAAATCCAGACACGTGTGTTTGTGTGTGCAGGCGCTGTGTGTGTGAAGCTAAAGTAAAGAGCCCCTCCCCCTCTCCCCCTTCTCGTCTTACACACCCTTCCTCCACTCTTTTCACACACACACAACGGAAACACTGTTTTATCGGAAAAATAAACAAGAAATCTCTCTAATGACACTCGATTGAGCGACACACTAACGGAATCACTGCTGTAAAGTAAAAATAAAACTAATTAACCTGCACTTTACCTTTGAATAAAATTGCGACAGAGCAGAGTTTCTGTGTAGAGCAGAGAGACAGAGTGTGTGTGTGTGTGTGTGTGTGTGTGTGTGTGTGTGTAAAGGCGAAAGTAGGAGGGGTGTGTGTGTGTGTGGGGTACGCAATGACATGCGCACACACAGACACAAAGAGCAGCCTTGAGCAGAGAGAGAAAATGGATCTTTAACCTCTCTAACGAGACTTGCTTTTGCTTTACACGTGCGCTGTACATACATGCATACAGACACAAATGTTTTACACACACACGTGGTCACAGTGTTATAGTAAACAGTACACGCGTGCACAGATGTTGATTATACCAGTAAGAGACGCGCACTAAGACCCAGCAGGGGAGACAATTGCCCACAATACCATAGCGCAAGAGAGAGAAAAACCGGTGGCTCAGTTGTGATCACGTGACGCTGCACGATACATGACACTCGGTACTCGTAAACCAAGACTTGTTAGTTTTCCAAGTCAAAATTTATTAAAAATCTTTGCTCATCTTGCGGAACACTCGCAAATCGCGTTACTCGCAATCCGAGGTTTTACTGTATTGTTTTACTTCAAAAGTAAGATGACTGAAGAATCACAAGACCAAAAGGCAGACAATAATACAAGAGATGGTTTATTCCAGGCAGAAACACAACCTGGGCATTCTATAGTCTAAACAAATGCTGGACAAGGCCTGATTTGATTCTCAAGTATGCATGTATGACAACACAATCTAGAGCAGTTAGATAATGCCCAAAGCTAATAAAGGAGAAAACACACATGCATTATGATTAAACAAAACAAACAAACAAAACAAAAAAATAAATCACATTAACTTCAATTAATCTTAAAACAGAAAGAATCCATCAACAAAATCATTGACAAATAAAAAATAAATAAACAGCAACATAAAAGATTTTTAAAATCTTTTTAAAAACATGTTTTAACCTGTTGATACCTAATATACAGTACACACTGGCATATTGTTTCCCATGTTTAAAGTACATTACCGGAAATGTAGTGTGGTCTGTCAGTTAGCAGCAATGCAGATTCAACAGGCAACAATCTTACACAAAGAACTGTATCTGATAGAGGTCTGTATATTCACATTAGGAGAAAGATGAGATGATGCAGCACAACCAGTAGAATCCATGCTGGAGAACCTGGTTGTGAAGGCATTTGTATGTATGTTGTTGCTGACGCTTCTTGTGATTAAAATTCTGCTCACCTTATGAGCACTGATATGTCTTTTCTACACTGCAATATACTTACGATGACCCTTTTCTGTGATGACCACCTGTGCAGGTGATGCAGAGGACCATTCTGTTGATTAAAACGCATCCCACACTGTGAGCACTGCTATGTCTTTGTTACACTGTGAGTACGCAAGTGTTTTTGGAGATGATTTGACTGAGTAAAACTCTTTTTACACTCTGCACATTGATATGGCCTTTCTCCACTGTGAATGCGCTGATGTATTTTTAGACTACGTTTCACTGTAAAACTCTTTCCACACTCTGAGCACTGATGCGGCTTCTCTCCACTATGAATGCGCTGATGGATTTTAAGCTGACCATTGTCTTTAAACGTTTTCCCACACTGTGAGCACTGATACGGCCTCTCTTCACTATGAATGCGCTGATGGATTTTAAGCTGACTTTTGTCTTTAAACATTTTCCCACACTGTGAGCACTGATACGGCCTCTCTTCACTGTGAATGAGCAAGTGATTACTAAGCTGACTTTGTTCTTTAAAACTCTGCCCACACTGTGCACAGTGAAATGGATTCTCTCCAATGTGAGTGCACTGATGTAAATTTAGACTACATTTTTCTAGAAACATCATCCCACACTGTGAGCACTGATACGGCTTGTTTCCTGTGTGAATACGCATGTGTGAACTGAGATGAACTTGTTGATTAAAACTCTTCCCACACTGTGAGCACTTATACGGCTTTTCTCCGGTGTGAATGAGTTGATGTCGCTGAAGAAAAAAGCGTTTTAAAAAACTTTTGCCACACTCTAAACAGGGATGTAGCTTTTCTCCTGTGTGAGTGTGCTGGTGTAGCTGGAGACTACACTTTCGAAGAAAACTCTTCCCACACTGTGAGCACTGATACAGCTTCTTTCCTGTGTGAATACGCATGTGTGAACTGAGATTACCTTGTTGATTAAAACTCTTCCCACACTGTGAGCACTGAAACGGTTTTTCTCCTGTGTGAATGATTTGATGTCGCAGAAGAAAAGAGCGTTTTAAAAATATTTTGCCACACTCTAAGCAGGGATGTAGCTTTTCTCCTGTGTGAATGCGCTGGTGTAGGTGGAGATTACAGCGTTGAGTAAAACTCTTCCCACACTGTGAGCAGGGATAGACTTCTTTCTGCACTTGCTTATTAGAGGTGTTACTGTTGAGAGTAACAGAGGCGGTTTCCTGAATACTGGAGCTCATGGTTGTGATATGGCAATCTTTTATTTCTGCATTGGGAAAGAGAACATTATTAGAAATTCATAAAGAAAAGAGTTACATTTAGCCCTACCAGGCAAACTATTTCATATGGTGCTATGTCGATTTATCAAAACACTGATGCACAGAATAACAACAGTAAAACCTACCATAGCCATCCCTAACACATAGATATGAACTAACCAGTTCAAAATGGAATGCTACACTACAGTCTGTACAGAACACAGGTGCCTTTCATAACAATAATGTATGAACATTAAAAACTGAAGTAGTTGAAAACTACCAATTGGTAAGAGGAATAATACTAAACAGTTATGATTAAATCATAATTGCCAAAGTTCATGGAAGGGGTATGATATTTTCGCAGTGTCATGATTGGAGGACAGACAGCATGCAAATGAAGACTGTTGTTTATTTCAGTGTAGTTTAAACATAACTTCATAAAAAACATGTGCAAACATGAAGTAGGGCTAGGGCTAATGATAGCCAGCACAAGACAGTGAACACATTTTGGACCTTTCTGAGGAGATATCAACTTTTAAACAGAGCGCTGCATTCGCTGAGTGATGGGAATGTACGAAGCTACCAAAAACACCTCAAGATTAGGTTAACCCACCCGTTTTTTTTTTTTAAAGCAATGGTATTTGCAGCATTTCACTCATGGTACACATCACAGTAGATATTGACTAGATGCTGTTGTAGACATTCATGTAATTGTGGAATGCCATGCTTCTTGTAAGC
>JAQMYL010000020.1:19776812-19787452 GCA_030014365.1 Clarias pachynema
GTTTGCCTTGGGTAGCTTTCACTGTGTGTTTTGCATCATTATCCTTATCCATCTGCAAGTGATGTCCTCTCAGTTTTGCACCATTTGGCTAAATCTGAGTAGAGTATAGCCCTATATACTTCAGAATTCAACCTGCTACTTTAATCATCAGTCATAAATACATACCAGTGACCAGTTCCATTATCAGCCATACACCATGGCCATTTGTTCCATTATTTATGCACACCCAAAATAGAGTGGTGTTTGGAAATGTTTTTAATTCCATAATGATTAATGCCACACTTTTGTCAAACTGTTGAATTAAAGATTCAAGAAGTCTTGACTTTTGCTCAAATCTTAAGTGTTTCATTTCACATTATGTATAGATGTGTACAGAGGCCAAATGCAATATATATATATATATATATATATGTTCCAAAACTCACTAGAACCTAATCCAATTGAACAACCATGGGATGTGCCAGACAAACAAGTTAAAGCCACAGCACTCAAAATTTCCACACAGCACTCAAAGGATTTCCTGCCAGACATCACAGCACATATAACATTATTTATTATTATTGTGGTTGATCAGTGTTGGTCAGTATACTAGGTAAAATTGTATCAATTGATAAAAATTTTTTTTTAAAAAAGGAAAAATCTCCTACTGAGACTGGTGCAGGATCATATGTTTATCAATTATATTGAGGTAAAAGGAAAGTCCACGAGAGTGCATTGAGGTCAGCCAGGGTAGAGGCCTGTCTACTGGAAACTTTGATCAAATCTCATGTAGACCTACTCTCCTGCAGCCCTTAATTAAAAAAAAAAACGTTTAGAGAAAACCTTTTCTAATGTGGATTATTTTTTATCTATTTTCCATGATTATTTGTTAATGGAAACATGATTATTTGTTAGTTTTTTTGTTTTGGTTACTCAATGTACGTGTCTATTCCTTGTGTCAGGATGTTTGTCTTTGCTCATATTTGTCTCCTAGCTTTGGGCATTATCTATTTGCTCTAGAGTGTGTCCTCTTGAATTAACACTAAAGTATGAAAGCTTTTGTTTAGTTTTGTTCAATTAGACTATAGAATGCATATGTTGTGTTTATGCATGAAATAAACAATCTGTTTTATTGTTACCTGGTGTTTGGTCTTCTGTCATCTTACATTTGATGATGCCCACAATCTTCGAAGCACACAAAAATATTGAATGTATTTGTATATTATAGCAATACAGTTTTAGAAAGCCATAAGAAATCCCATTTGCTGTTCCACATGGCTTGTCACAAAGTGCAAACTGGAATTCTTATGCTTTCTTTCAACAATGGTTTCTTCTTGCCACTCTTATGGCACTCGTGACTAATAGTTGGCCTGTCGGTAGATTCTCCCACCTAAACTGAGTATCTCTGCAGCTCCTTCAGAGTTTTAGTACTATGGGCCTCTCTGATTAATGCTCTCCTTGTCTCACCGGTCAGTTTAGGTGGATCACCATGCAGTTGCACAATGCTCTTTCCATTTTTTAGATGATGGATTGAACCCTGCTCCATGAAATGTTCAAAACTTAGAATAGTTTTTATTACCTAACACTGCTTTAAATGATTCCACAAATTTATACCTGACCTGTCTGGTGTGTTCTTTGGGCGTGATGATGCTATTTACCTTTACTCTTAAGCATTCGGCACACCCTTTTATACAGAGCCACAAAAGTGCTTTAAAATTTCCATCATTGAATACGTAGATCCTTACATTGGCTACTAATTAAGTACATCAGTCAAACACTGTTGAGAAAGTTTTTTCTTTTTGGCGGGTGGGGGATTAACCCAAATATCTAAGAAACCTTAAATAAGTCTTTAGTCGTCGCTTAAAGAATGCTAGTGACTTCGGCTGACATCTAGAGGAAGTTAATTCCACCACCTAGGTGCCAAGACAGAAAATAGTTTAGATGCATTTCTTACTTGACCTTTGGGAGATGATGGGGCCAATTGAGTAGTGCTGGAGTATCGGAGACAATGTGGTGGGGTGTGATTACAGATGAGACGTAAGTGGCTACTGGGCTGTTTATAGCAGATGTAACGGCTTTCGAATAAGGCGATGCGTTGGTAATATTTAAGGAAGTTCTTGGACGCGTACAAACAGAGACCATGCAAAAACGAAGTCGATGCAATGATATGTCTTACTTTATTTGTGCTCCATTAACAATTGTCTTGAATCCACTTGTTGAGAGTATTCATCAATGTTACCAATCCATAATCAATGACACAGTATTACAAATTGTCCTCCCACACGCTACTCTGTTGTGCAGTCAAAAACTGTGCTTCCTTATTACCAACGTACACACACACATCTGGCTCTTTACACCATTATACTGTGTCACAGTGCCACCCAGTGGCCAAATAAACTTTACAATGAATGGCTCCAACTGCAGAAATGGGCGAATTCTTATGTTGTAAAGAAGAAATCGACATGAGCGAATAAGGTGGGGAAAATGACAGTTGACCATCCAGAGTTACCCCAAGAATACAAGCAGTGACTGTAGGAGTGATCTGATTGTTGTCCAGAGAGATCCTGACAGAGATTAATCACCTGGGATTAACAGTAGTTTGTTTTGCCGATAGAATGGGAACAGAAGAGGACCAAATACTGAGCCTTGTGGAACACCAGGGGAGCGTCTGCCTGGAGCAGATGTGCATCCCCTCCATGTCACCAAATGAAATAATTTTAGGTAGGAAGCAAACCATTGCCATGCTGTGCCACAGATTCTAAGGCTTGTAAAGATAGACAAAAGAATATTGCGGCTTACCATGTCAACTGCAGTTGAGAGGTCCAGGAGGATGAGGACAGATGACAGTTTAGCTGATCTACTGTAGCACCATGGAGCTTCTCAATGACATGCAATCCCTGTGGAATGTGCCGCTTTGAATACAGGTGGTGGGATTGGAGGATGAGATGATGCACTGAATGTCTTCTGTTGGAAATTCTGCTAGAGAAGGATAAGAAGGGATTTATGAAGAGGGATAGTATTGATATCTGTGGCTGGGGAAGGGCAGCAGAAAACCAGGTCAAGGGAATTTCCTCTCTTGTGTACGGGAGGGCAGTTGCTTAATGTTAATGAGAAGGTCTCTTAATAAACCCAGTCAGAAATATTTAAATTAAATTATTAAAGCACAGCTGAGAGGGAAAAACTATGGCCCCCTCTTCTACATTTGTAGAAGTTTTTGGGTTTATGGCTGGGATTAATGTTTACACACCAATGTATTAATGTTTGCATCAATATACAGCTTGTAAATCCTTCTGGATGACCAGAAAAATACTGCAGTTTCATGTAATATGATTGAAAAAACACATGATAAGGAGAGTTGAACAGCATCAGTCGTTTATTAACATTTGATACCAAACATTATTTTAACCAACTGGCTCGCTGCTTCTCTGTACTGCGGTTCTAAGTGTCTATTAGACTATTATTAAACAGCCACATAAGCTCACTCACGATCTATACCAGTTTATCCTGTATACAGTGCCATGGCAGGCCTGAAGCCTATCCTAGAAGACTTAGTGCACATGGTGGGCTACACCATGGTCAGGGTACACACACAAACACTGTGGGCAATTTGGGAACAACACTTAGCCTAATCTGCATGTCTTTATCTTGTAAACATGCACAAAGACCCAATCCAGGAATTGAACCCTTGACCCTAGAGGTATAAGGCAACGGTACTAACCACTAAGCCACTGTGCTGCTAGTCACATAAGCTGACGAACCTCTATTTCTTGATCAGGAAATAGCACAGGTCAATCACCAATAGCACCTTGGAAAGGGAGAATCCCAAGTCTGATGTGGGAAGAGTGTTGGGGACATATTCCACCTATAGGAAATACAGTTAAACCTTGGATTGCCAACACAATTCATTCCGAAAGTGTACTTGTATATCAAAACACTCATATATCAAAGTGAATTTCACCCACAAGAAATAATGGAACGTCTAACAATTCGTTCCACAATCCCAAAAAATAAATATCCAAAAATAATTAATACGAAATATGAAGTATAAATAAAACTAATTAACCTGCACTTTACCTTTGAAAAAAAAGAAAAGTGTTTCTATTAGTGTTTGTGCGTGCACGGGCTGTGTATGTGTGCGTGTGTCTGAAGCTAAAGTAAGACGGAATGACTTCCTCCTCTCGTCTTACACAGAAGCCTTCCCTCCCCCTTTATTTGAGAGGAGGGAGGGCTACTATGTGTGAGACAACTTTTACACACACACACACACACACAAAACGGAAACCATGTTTTATCTGAAAACTTTAACATGGAACCTCTCTAATGACATTCAAGTGCGTGCACACATTAACAGAATCACTGCTGCAAAGTAATAATAAAACAAATTAACCTGACAGAGCAGTGTTTAAGTTAGTGTGCGTGCGTGTGTGTGCCCTAAGATTGTGTGTGAAGGCGAGAAGAAGATGGAGGAGGCACACACACTCTAATGACACTCACGCACGCACACACTAACGGAATCAGTGCTTTTTGACAGGGAGAGAGAAATAAGATCTTTAACAAGCAAGATCTCTACAAAACACACACAGAATTAAAGATGCTGTAGTCACATGTGCACGGATGTTAACTATACGAGCGACGCACAAGTACTGAGACCGAGCAGGGGAGACAATTACCCACAATTTCGCAGCATGAGAGAGAGAAGAACCATTGGCTCGGTTGTGATCATGTGATGCTTGGTGTCAAAAGAAGTGCATGCATGCAACATGATACTGGATGATATTTGGTACTTGGATATCAAGACTCGCTTGTTTAACAAGACAAGTCTTGTGGAACAGTGAATGTAGGAACGTTAGAGGGAACATGGTGTGGTGCAAGGTGTGATTAGAGCTTAGAGTTAGGTGGGTGCTGGGCCATTTTTAGCTTTGGAGGCAAGCACAGGGGTTTTGAATTTAATGCGGGCAGCTACAGGAAGCCAGTCCAGAGAAGTGGGGTGGTGTGGGAGGGTTGGAACTTGGGAAGGTTGAAAACAAGACCTAGGGTTAGGGTTAGGATTAGGATTAGCCATTCTGGATCAGCTGCAGAGAAAAAATTTTGGACAGAGGCAGACCTGCCAGGAGTGAGTTGCAGTAGTCCAGTCTTGAAATAACATTGGACTGAACAAGCACATGAGTAGCCTGTGAAGAAGAAATGGGCAAATTCTTCTAATGTTGTATAGAAGAAATCGACAGGATTGAGTAAGGTTAGCAATGTGTGGGGAATTTGACAGTTACCCTAAGATTGCGGTCAGTGGCTGAAGGAGTGATCTGATTGTTGTCCAAGGAGATCACAAGGTCTTCACAGGGGGGATTAAACCACACAAATATTACTTTAAAAAACTTAATTTGTCCAAATCTAGTCAAAGTTAAAACAGTAATCTGCATGAAACAGGTTCTATTTTGTTGGTTATAAAAATGGTTATGATATTGGAATATAAAATGATCAGTAAGATACTGATATCTCATGTTATCCAGGTATTTTACTGACCTTTAAACAAAATAGAACTTGTATTATTCTGTTTTCATGCAGATCTTATTTTAACTTTGCTTAGTTTTAGAAGAATCAAGTTTTTTTAATTGATGTTTGTGTGTTTTAATTGCTGGGGAATTGTTAGCCCAACTTGTTTTATAGAAAAAACAATCACTTGAACCAATTACATCAATGTGATATATTTAGTTTGGCCAGCAAATTTCTCTAAAAGGTAAGTAAACTTAAAAAAGCTGTGCAACTTGTAACTAAACTTTTTTTAGTTGAGCCTTATTATTATTATTATTTTTTTTTTTTTTTTACAGTGAAGCTTGTTGGTGGTAGGGTTTGAATCCATGATGATGGGTCTTTTTTTTATGGTAAAGAAAAGAAAAGAAAAAAACAGTTTATATAAAAGTAACATACAGGAAAATATATTTGCATTTATATCAAGTCAGCAAAATTATTTTGCTTTCTAGCAATAACACAACAGGGGCAAGAATATTTATCTGGTGGTGGTGTTTGTAACAGAGCAGTGTTTGTTTATTTTAGGCTATATAAGAATATGCACGCGTGAGAATTCATCAACGTTTCCAGAAGACGTTTCCACTCCAGCCAATCTCCATGCACTCTCCTGGATTTTTCTCTTACCTCACCTTCAGTATAAACATATGCTCATGCACCAGTCTCAGTAAAAAAAAATTCATTCTTACAATTTTATTTATTAATAAAAACGCTAATTCTTTACCTAATATACATACTAACATACAATGATCAGCCATAATATTAAAAACACTAACATTAAAACCACCCAGGTTTTGGTTTCCACTTTTGCCAACCGGAGGCCCTGGTCCCTTGGGGTGGGGCCCCGCAGGTACCCCAGTGCTGTAGTGTCTGCCACCAGGACATTGCCAGCAGATCCACTGGGTGCTGTGGGTTGCATAATGGGGCCTTCCTTGGATCACAACAGATCCCATGGGTGGTCATTGGGATCTGGAGAATTTGTAGGTCAGGTGCCATGTCCACAATGTGCTATGGTGCACGAAGTATTCTGGTGCCTTTCTTGAATGGCCAGCATGTACTTTTATTGCAGTTTGTGCTGCATTGTTCTTTTCTGTGCAATCAGACTGTACGGGCTGGCCTTTGGTCCCCGTGGGCATCTGTCGCCAGTTGACTGGTATATATTTGATCATCAGTGTTAATATCATGTGGTGTTAATGTAGTCTGGTCTGTCACCTGGCAGCAACAAAGATTTAACAGACAAAAAATTTACCCACTTGCAAACTCATAAATCATTATGGGAATAAATCAATCCAGCACCAAACATTCACAGGGGAAACTCTGGAATATTTACAGCATACAGTAAATACATTAATCTACAAATCAGTGTCTCCATTATAGGACATTTTATTATTATTTTCTTCATCTTTATAGAAACATCAGATGACGCATCCGAAGCTGACGACTCCATGATGGATGACTTGCTTCTTAAAGGCATTGGCGCATTTCTTTTGGTGTTGTACAAGACTTTTCTTGTGATTAAAACTCATCTCACAATGTAAGCAATGATATGGCTTCTCGCCTGTGTGAATACGCAAGTGGTTTTTGAGATGACTTGGCTGTTTAAAACTCTTTTTACACACTCCACATTGATACGGCTTCTCTCCACTGTGTGTGCGCTGATGTAATTTTAGACTACTTTTTACTGTGAACGTCTTCTCGCACTGTGAGCACTGATACGGCTTGTTTCCTGTATGAATACGCAAGTGCTTACTGAGATGGCTCTGTTGATTAAAAGTTTTCCCACAGTGTGAACACTGATACGGCTTCTCTCCACTGTGAATGCGCTGATGTACTTTTAGATAACATTCATCTGTGAACATCTTGCCACACTGTGAGCACTGATACGGTTTCTCTCCTGTGTGAACACGCAAGTGTTTACTGAGATGACTCTGTCGAATAAAACTTTTCCCACACTCTGAGCACTGATACGGCTTCTCTCCACTGTGAATGCGCTGATGTAATTTTAGACTACATTTTTCTGTAAACCTTTTCCCACACTGTGAGCATTGATATGGTTTTTCTCCTAAATGAGTGCGCAGGTGATGCTGAAGATTTCCCTGTCGATTAAAACTCTTCCCACATTCTGAGCACTGATACGGCTTTTCTCCTGTGTGAATAAGTTGATGTCGCTGAATATCACAGTGATTTAAAAAACTCTTCCCACATTCTAAGCAATGATACGGCTTTTCTCCTGTGTGAATGCGCTGGTGTAGGTGGAGATTATACTGTTTTGTAAAACTCTTCCCACACTGTGAGCAGGGATAGACTTCTTTCCGCACTTGGTTATTACAGGTGTTACTGTTGAGAGTAACAGAGGCATCCTGAATACTGGAGCTTATGGTGGTAACATGGTTCTTGTCTGCTAACTCTTCTGATGGTAGCAGTCTCTCATGTTCCTCATAGTGGCATCTTCTCATGTGTTTGTGGAGGTAAATTTGAGATGTATAGGAAAGTGAACACCAGGAGCAGGAGAAGAGTGGTACCTGGCGTTTCATTTCTGAAGCAGAAAATGAACAGTATTAGAAATTCTTCATGAAAATGGTTAACAAAAAACAAACAAACAAAACAAAACAAAAAACTAGGGTTCTGGAAACTATACAGTAGATGACCAAGTCTCACAAAGCAAAATTAAAATGTAAACACTAAAGGTAAGGCATGCTCTTATAATCTTTTTTGCAGATTCTGATGGATACCAACAAGGCCACAATAACAAAAGGGACTTGCACAGAGTAAGGATGCTATACAACTGGGAAAATTTGTAGGTTAAGCAAAATACTGATGTACAGAAAAAACATCATTAAACCAATCTAAACCAACCTTAGCACATACAGTCATACAAAAAACATACAAAAGGGAAAGTAAAAGCAAACAAAAAAAAACTGAACATGTGGGCAATATTAAGTACCCTCTTGATTCAATAGTTTGTAAATCCACCATTAGCAGCAATACATAATAATTAATGGTTTCCTATATGATTTTATCAGTCTCTCACATTGCTTCGGTCCATTCTCCTTACAACAGTCAATTACAACAGTCAACAAAACTAGTTTACTTCAGTTTATTGAGGTTTTTGGACATTCACTTATGCACAGCTTTGTTAATGTCCTGCTACAGCAATGTAGTTGGGTGGAGGTCTGGACATTGACAAAGCCATTCAAAAACCTTAATTCTTTTATTTTAAAATAAAAGCTGTACTTCGCATCATTGTCCTGTTGCATGTCCCCAATTTCAACCAAGCTTCAGCTGTCAGACAGCTGTCTAGAATACCCTGATATATGGAAGAGTTAATTGTCAACTCAATGACTGCAAGGGACCCAGGTACTGTGGCTGCAAAAATAGGGCCAAATCATCACCCGTCCACCATCGTACTTGATAGTGAATATGATATGTTTCTCCTGAAATGCTGTTTGGTTTTCACCAAACAGGGCTCAGGGCATTAAGACCAAACAACTCCACTTTAATCTCATCTGTCCATAGGATATTGATCCAGAAGTCCTGTGATTTGTTTAGATGCTGTTTTGTGAACCTAAATCACGCTTCCATGTTTATTTTATACAGAAAAGCCTTTCTCCTGGCAACCCTTCCATACAAACCGTACTTGTTAAGTCGTCTTCTAATTGTGCTGACATGGACATTTAACATGCTCAGTATAGGGTCAGAAATGTAGCGCTTGGGATTTTTGCATTTCTCTGAGCATTGCACTGTCTGATCTTGGGATGAATGTGCTGGGACGTCCACTAGTGAAAAGATCGACAACTATCTTAAATGCTGTCCACTTGTGAGTAATCTACCTCACTCTAGAATGTTGAACTCCAAATGGTTTGGAAATGGTTTTATAACACTTTCCAGATTGATGTGCAGCAGAAATTGCTTTTCTAAGACCATTGCTTATGTATTTTCCTCCTGGCATTGTGTTAACACACACCTGAATACTCCAGACAAGCAAACTGCCAAAACGTCTACATTTACTGTATAGTGGTCTGCACACCTGCTCAAGGGATGATGATCCTATTGATGCAGTAAGGGGGTATGTAGTATTGCACACACATTTTTTTTTCTTTTGGCCCGGATTTTTGTCAATAATGGCACAGCATTTTAGTTAGATTTTGTTTGTCTAATGCTGTATTTGCTAAATACTCGCTCAAATTATTTTTATTATGTTTTTACACACAAGAAAAAACATCAAATTAAATAAGGGGACACTAACTTTTGTGGCAATGATAGAAAGATATCACAACACTTCACAGTGCATCACAGCTTGCTACATATGGAGCTTACTTGACCTGGCCACCAAATTCGCAAGATCTCAGTCCAATTAAGCATCCATGGAATGTGCTGGACAAACAAGTAAGGTCCCACCATGCAACTTACAGCACTTTAAAAATCCTGGTGCTAGATACCACCTCACATACCACCTTCAGATGTTTTGTGAGGGCAGTGCTGGCACCAGGGGAATTTACTCAAGTGTGTATGAGTGTTATAGTATCAGTGTTACTTAACCATTGCTTGTACCAATGTAGTCTTCCTCTTCAGACTCTTCCACTTTTACATGCTTTATTTCAAATCCTCTGTTTTGTTCGTCTATATTTTCCACAGAGTTTGATGTTCCGCCACCTGAAATTCCACAATATACATTCAAATATCTTCAGCCGAAGTAAACTTTGACAAACTACATAAATTCATGGGGAAACAAATGTTGAAGAACTGGTTAAAAATAGTTAATATTGAAATGAATTACTGAGGCCAGTCTGGTCCCTAATAAATTATACTCTTACAGAACTTCTCTTCTTCCTCTTCAAATTCTTCAGTTTTTATTTGATTCTGTTGGTCCACAGGTGTGATGTGTCCCATAGAGTCTGACAGTGATTCACCTGAAATTTTTTACTCGATTTAAATCACGACATTTAACATAAACATGATACAAATATATTTTTTAAAAAGTCAGTGATGCAGTTCATTCATGAATTAGGTTTAGACTAAAAATGATTACTGAACGACAGATTGGACTGTAATGTGCTCTGTTGACTTACAGAGGTAGTCTTCATCTTCAGTTTCTTCCTTCTTTACATTCTTCTGAAGGTCCACAGGGGTGATGTGTT
>JAQMYL010000020.1:19818891-19832081 GCA_030014365.1 Clarias pachynema
ACATTTTTCTCACACATACACACTTCCATAAATTTTCTTTTCAAATTTTCTTTTCATTTTTGTGAAGCTGCTTTGAGTCAATGACCGTTGTTAAAAGCGCTATATAAATAAAATTGAATTGAATAAAATTTAATACAGTTTCTCTCCTGTGTAAACATGCTGATGTGTTTTAAGATTACTCAATTCATTACAATTCTTCCCACACTGTGAGCAATGATGTGGTTTCTCTCCTGTGTTAATGTGCTGACGTCGCTGGAGAGTACTTTGCTGGGTAAAACTCTTCCCACATTGTTAGCAGTGATAAGATATTTTCTGTATTTGTCCATTGGAGGAGTTCTTGTTTAGTGTTGATGTTGGCTGACTATCAAACCTTCCACTGGCTGTCAGATTTTGATTATGTTATATCTCCTGATTTCATTAGACTGACAACTTTCCTGTAGTGATTTCTTCTCAAGTTATTGTGGAGATAAATTTGATATATATAAGAAAGTGAACACCAGGAGCAAGAGAAGATTTGGCACTGTGCATCATTTATTCTTGCAATGTAAAATGAAAAATATTAGAATCTCATTGTGAAACTGACCAATTTTTAAGCTATTTTAAGTTCAAATATACAGCACAATGTATTGCAGATTTGTAGTTAAGAAACAACCATTTCTATCAGTTTGTACAAAAATTGACTATTTACAGTTCATCTTCAGATTTTGCGTTAGCGACTAAGCTAATGTTTGTATAATTGGGAATAATCCTACTTTGACCAAATATTTTAATGAAAATATTAGCAATATAACTCATAAAGGCACTGGATAATATCAGGGTATAGCGTAAGACCAAATATAAATATATAGCTGGCTCAATAGGTGTGGAGAAGGGAGTAACCAATAATATAGTTGTAATAGTAATCAAATAAATAAAAATTCTTATAGTCATTGAAAAATGCTGGGAATATGATTGTGGGGAACCATGTGGGGATCCCATTTGCTAGGTTCATTATCTAAAAAAACAAATTGGGTGGAGATGCATAAAGTTCATCAGAGTTACAGTACACAATAAACCCAGCAGGTGTGTGACAGGATGAATCTCCCCTAAATAAATGTAATATTATGAAAAATACAGGAAGGTTCAATGTTCAGTTCTACAACACAGGCCTGTGTGCACACGTGTGATATTGCTTTTATACAACAGTTCCACATACACCACTTATTATCAACAGATTTTTAATTTTTCTTTATTTAACCAGTTATTTTGCTTTACCAAGACATATTCTTCCATGCTTGGCGGAATTATCTAACCGCGACTGGCAGAGCTGGCGACCAACATTTGTCGCTTTAGAATATTTAACTTCTGGGTCCTGAGGTTAAATAATGTTATACGGAAACCTAACAGTAAACGCTGGTTTGTTGGCCTTCTTTAACATGACTTTTTCTTTTTTATGCAACAAATTTTGAACAAATTGAGCCAAAGACGAGTATTTGTTTACAACCAGTTTGTAAGTACCTCATATGAGCTCACACACTTTGACTTACCTCAAAACATACTCAGTTACCTCAAATATACACAATAATGTTATTCTGTTTGAATAATTATTATTGTTGGCATATTAAACTGTAGCTGTAAAATCATGTCAGAATATTATGGTTAGATAATTAATGCTCGCTGAGAGAGTTGAGCTGTAAACACTTTTCTTTCTGTGTTTATACTGTTAAACGTCAAAATAGAGAAATGGTGCACTACCGCCACCATGCGGTGATATAGTGAAAATAGGATTTTTTTAGAATTCGATTTATGTCAAAAACAACAATAAAACCCCAAACAACTTATATAACAAGTACTTAATAACAAGTTATTCTGTTTAGGGTTAAATTACTTAAGTTACTTTAAGTTATTCGGTTAATTGTAGAGCATCTGTGAGATTTTTATTTCATGGTTTATTTATGAAGGGCATTTCTTTAGCTATTTTTTTTTATACTTATTATCTCTCCAAGGTGTGAAAACACAGCCATTGATAATCTTAGTAACATGAAAAATAAACTCATACACAATGAGTGTTAAACGAGAAATGTAACAAATGATAATTGCAATATTAAAATGAGGCGTTCCCATACCGGGAGTCGAACCCGGGCCGCCTGGGTGAAAACCAGGAATCCTAACCGCTAGACCATATGGGAGCTCTGCCACATGCCGTGCGGGCAGCCCTTTTAAAACTAAAGTAAAACTAAATAAACGAAGTCAAAGTCAGAACGAAGTAAATAAAACTGTTTTAAAACTTTTAACTGATTTTTTTTTAACTGTTCCACCTTAAATATTGAAATTATTGCAGTTATGATGTTTTACCGCTAGATAGAGGTATTTAGTTATTTTATTTATAAAATACGTTTGTCCGATGTTCTGTCTAAAATATTAAATTATATATAATTTTCTTCTCTGATCATCTGTCTTGTCTGTCTCTCAGCTTTTTATATCTGAACACAACATATATTTATAAGAATTTAATAAAAATCTACAAATGAATGAAAAGCAACTCTTAGCTGATTAGCTTTTTATTGCTTTTTTTTTTTTTGCCTTCCATAGCTTAAGACTTTTACACCAAATGAAGTCAAACCTTGTCCAACCTAATGCGAACAGCTTTTGGAAATATTCATCCATTCTTCAGAAGCATTTGGCTTATTGCATTGTCACTTCAATCATAGTGGCATTTTACAGTATAAATGTGTCTATGTATGTTGTGGACTTACTGCATATATTTACATTTATGCATTTGGCAGACGCTCTTATCCGGAGAAACTTACAAAAGTGCCATTTTAACACAGTTTTAACACACTTGCTTACAATAACATATCAGTATGTGAATGTGTTAAAACTGTACGAACCTGCACTATTGTCAGAGCTGGTGTTACAGAGAACTAATCAACACCTCACCTTCTGACCAACCAGAGAGCAGAACTGAGGTGAGAGATTAAAGCAGTGGTGTGTAAATGTATTCTGCCAATGTCTTGGCCACCAGAGGGCGCTGCAGTTCTCCTCCAGACATGGAACACAAACAATGGCAAATGAGTTCCATGCTTCCACTTTTTCTGTCTTTCAGCAACTCCACACGTTTGTTTTTTCACTCCCAGCTTTTTCAACATCACAGAAAAGTAGAAAAAACAAGCCGATAGATGATCATATTGCTTTTTAAAATTTTTTTTTTTTTTAATTTACTTGTTGTTTACTTGTTCAATATTTGTAAATCTAGAAGCTCACAAAACTGTCAGTTTCAGAGTCTGAGCTCCATTTAAAGATGACAGACTTTTACACACACACACACACACACACACACCCCTCCAGGCTCCAATGTCTACACATGTTTAACACAAATTGTCTAAAGAAAACTATGAGTTAATTTATAAATTGTTCATGTCATAGCACCAATTTGCACAAATTCAACTTAAGATGGAATTAAACTCTTAGAACGTTTCGCAATGAATCTTTTGTATAAATTCTAAGGTAATGGTCAGCGTTCCTCCTTCTTCTGACGTTATTAATAAAATATTTATATCTGCTTTATTAATCACACACACATTCCTCAGAAACTTCAACAGTTTATTTCCTCCCGCGAGACAAACATCCGCTCGATTCTCATTTCACAATCCAGAAACAGAAGAAGATGACGTTAACAACACTCTTGTACTGGAGGTTCTGTAAACACGGAGGAGACAAAAGACCAGCGACTCCGCACCTCCTCCCTTGTTACTCCTTCACTCCACTGCTTTAATGTACGTCTCACACTCTCACAGCTCAGAGTCAGACCCAGCACACTCGGACCCCGCTACAGACCCAGCACACTCGGACCCCGCTACAGACCCAGTCTGTGGTCAATGTCAGAAACAAAGTACAAACTGTGACCTGACCAGACTGGTGAATTTAAAAATCCTCACAAGGTTCAAAATCTACAAGGTTTTGTAGAATGGTTTAAGTGATTTTTAAGTGATCTCTAAACTCTTCTTTTGTGCAGCCTCTAGACAGCATTGTGAGGTGTCCAGTGTACACTGAGTCTTCCTAATATTCCTCGTTGTTCCTCAATGTTCCTCAGCCTTCCTGAGCTGTAAATTCTTTATTGTTGTTTTTATCAGTGAAAAATGGATGTTTCAGCTGATTTACTACATTTTAGATGAAAATTTTAACAAATAAAAATATACAAAATCCAGGTTGATATACCTCATGTGTCTCATTACAAGATGGCAATACAAACAACAACAACAACAACAACAACAACAATAATAATAGAAACATTAAATAAAATAACAGAATCAGCAATATCATAAATGTATTTTATTTTAAATAAAATTTCAAAATTACTTAAGCTAAGAAATTTAAGGTAAAAAAAAACAATATTTAATAATAAATATTTTTAAAAATTGTAATATGCAATGAATAAATAAATAAATCAATAAATGAATGAATGAATAAAAGTCTCATGATCTCATGACCATATAGGGATATTATATGTATTTTTACTTGCTTGGATTTTGTATAGATATAAATCATAAATATATTGTGATTAAAATTTTCCATAAACATTACAATGAATAAATGAGGGGGAAATATGCTGAAATGGAAAGAGGGAAATTTTTTTAACACTCAAACAACACACTCTCTGTCCAGGAAGAGAGAAACTCCTGAGATTGTTCTCTGTTTTCCTCTCTCTCCCTCCTCTGATCATCTGTCTTGTCTCTCTGTGTCTCTCAGCTTTTTGTATTTGAACACAACATATATTTATAGAAAATTTATAAAAATCTGAAAAGCAACTTTTAGTTGATTAGCTTTATGTTTAAAGTGAATGAATAAACTACTCGTCAGCAGGTTAAATACAACGAGGTCTAAAAGTCTGGACCAGCAGCGACGTCTCTGTGTGTAGAATCCTGTTGTACATCAAGAATGCATGAGTTCTGTTCGATTTTCTAGTGTTAGGCTTGAAATAAAAATAAAATATATTAAATTTCATATAAGGAAATATGTTTATAGCTCCAGACGTCTCGGCTGCGCTATGGAGTTTAATAATCAATGACTAAGAAATGACTAACTAAAACATATTGGAAAACAGATAATTATCAATTATCAAACTATCAATAAACAAAAAATATATTATTTACAAATGAATGAAAAAAACGTCATGAATTAATTTCAATACAAAGTTAATTGTCTAACAGAATCATTGAAAATCCTTAAAATTTATTTGTAATAATTATTCATTAGTGTACAGTATTTAATTCATGAACTTGTTTTTAAGGAGCCAGCTCAATGTGGAGAGTTCACCAGTAACATCCTCTCATTGTTCTCAGATTTCTGAACACTTTCCTTAAACGCGGGTCTCAGAATATGAACATGACTTCATTTTGGTTCATGAGGTTTCCCGACATGCGTCTGCGTTCTATCACAGGAAACAGATAATGTGCTCTCATTGTGATGAAGATGACAATAAGGCCGAATGGACGCTCGCTTACTGATGTGTTTAACTGAGGAGGTGAAGAGGTGAAGGAGGACAGATCTACTTGCATATGTAGTACTTTTAAATATTACTTTTATTATGCTGACTTATCAACTGATTACCCCAGGGTGAATCCTAGCCTAACCTTCCAGATGCTTCAGTGAATTAAATCTACGCCTTCGGATGTACAAATGAAAAATGGACAATGTTTAATTTCTCAGTCATAGAGACAGCTGTGTCTAGAAGGTATCAACCGGCTGTCATGGCAGGAACCCTAGGGCACATGCACCAGTGGTGAGGAAAGCTTTAAATTTCAAGACGAAAAAAGATTTCCAGGGTCACAGAGGGCTCTGGTTCTGTCGAGTGGTAGAGGAGAACCAGAAGTCAAAGCTCAGGCCTGGAGGAGTTTTAAGAGGTCATGGCAAAAGACATTTTGGCCTCATGTATGATAAAGAGAAGCAGACCAGACCATGCTCTACAGGGGATACTATGAGGCACTTGAAATAGAGCGAAAAACTCTGTAATCCAGTTAAACGATATGTTCTTCATTTCAGTGGCAGTGCCAGAAATCTCTGGTGTTTTGGAGTCCATCACCGAGGCTGAGGTCACTGTGGCAGTTAGAAACCATCAGTGTTAAGATGAGATTCAGTTAGAGATGGTAAAGGCATTGGATAAGATTGGGAGCATGTGGTTAGCACACGTCCTCAGTGGTGCGTGGAGATCTGGGGCAGCACCTTTGGGCTGCCAAACTGGGCTGGTGGTCCCTATTTAGAAGTAAAAAAAAAAAGGAATGTTCTAATTATAGAGTCCTCAGGGCAAATCTGTGCCAGGGTTCAAAAGAGGAGACTCAGATATTTGAACCTAAGACTCAGAAGGAACAATGTGGGATCTGCTTGGGGCGTGGAACAGCGGACTGGCTCTTTACGCCTCGATGGGTTTGTGAGCAGTCATGGGTCTATGCTTATCCAGTCCTAATGTGTCTTGTGGATTTGGAGAAGGTCTGTGATCTATGTGCTTGAAGATTTGATGTGCTGATACGGCAGATTAATTAGGATTAACATTCTAATACTTTAACTAAATGTTAATTTACTGTACGCTAATGTTCAAAAGTTAGTACTCCCCTTTTGTGTAAAAACATTTTTTTTTAAAAAGCATCTGAACATATCAGGTACATTTTAGCCACCATGCTTCAGTAGCGTGTAGTTCCACCTTTAGCAGCAATAACTTGAAGGAATTGTTTCCTTTGTGGCTGATAAAAGTCTCTCACATCGTTGTGGAGAAATGTTGGCCAATTCGTATTGACAACACTGCTCTACATGACCCATTAGTTGTATTTATTCTCAGGTACATTTGCTTATTTACCCTCACCCATACAGCAGGTGGCAGTATGCACCTACACCTGGTTTGTGAGCTGCTATTAAACACAAGAGAGGAAGAGAACAAGGAAAGTAATATTTGTGCTATGTCTAATTTTGTTTTTAGACTTTCAGCTGCTCCTGTAGAGGGGTTGATGCAGCAAACCATCCAATCCACACAACAACTTGGTACAGATTTTACGCCAGATGCCCTTTCTGACACGACCCTGCCCTTTCTGGGACCAGCACTGCATGTCACACCAGTGACTGGGGTTTGGCATTGGCTGGGAATCAGAATCAAACCCAGGCGTTCCACATGGCAGGTGAGAACCCTACCACTGAGCTACCAATGGCCATTTGTGCTATGGCTAATCAGAGTGCCAGGATCGTTTCTTAGAGCACTTGACCTCAAAGTCAGGTTCTGATCAGTGAGAACATAATGGTTCCAGGCCCAAGAACATAATATTAGGCTATATTGAATGCAATATTGTGCTATGCCTAATGTTATTGATATTTTGGAGCAAATGTCAAGCGAAATGCTCTCATGTACCTTTCTGCTTTATCAGCTATGGCTATGTGGTGCAAAGGATGAGATTGGTGTAGTGATTTTTTAGGAGACTGATGGCACTGATGACATCATATCTAAACAGCGTTCTGCTTCCATATCTGATTAAATTTGTGCCTAAGAACGCTGTACTGTACTCGAGACCACCTCTTCAATGCATGGTGCCCGAGCCCGGAACAATTATTTCATCATAACCCAACTTTGGGGTCAAGTGTTCTCAGAAACGATCCTGGCACTCTAATGGTAAAACACCAATATGGTGCCACCACAACATTTCAACTGGGTTGAGGTCAGGATTTTGACTAGGCTATTTCAAAATCTTCTTTTATTTTTCAGCCCTTCTGATGTAGATTTACTGGGGTGCTGCTGATCATTGCCCTGTTGCATGACCCAATTTCAAGCTTTAACTGTCAGGCAGATGGCCTCACATTTGCCTTTAAAATACTCTGGTATATTCAAATATGGCACTTGGGATCAAGGCCAAAAATCCCAGTTTGGTCTCATCTGCGCATAAGATATAGTTCCAGAAACCGTGTGGTTTGTTCAGATGCAGTTTTGTGAACCTCAGCAAACCTTACTTGTTCAGTCTTCTTCTAATTGTGCTGTCATGGAGTTAAACATTTAACATGCAGTGAGGCCTGTAGGGTTTGAGATGTAGCTCATGGGTTATTTGTTTTTCTATGAGCATCGCATCTTGAATGCTTTCCACTTGTAAATAATCTTTCTGACTATAGAATGTTGAATTTTAAATAGTTTGGAAATTGCTTTAAAACCCTTCCCAGATTGATGTGCAGCAACAGTTTCTTCTCTAAGACTGTTTGCTTATGTCTTTCCCTCTTGGCATTCACACACCCGAATCCTCCACATCAGCAAACTGCCAAAACCTCTGCTTTTACAGAAGTCTGCACACCTGCTGATGATCAATTAATTAATGACTGATGATTAGCAGCACCTGGCTAATCTAACTTACTCTTTTAAATCATGTTGAAGCAGTAAGGGGTTTTATTATGCACCCAAAATCCCCCCCCCCCCCCTTTTTCCGTTTTAGCTTAATTTTTGTTAAATAAATAATGGCACAGGGAAATTAAATTATATGATGTTGTCCATCTGAGGTTGTATTTGGCTAATATTTAGACTCAATACGATCCAAAGAGTTTTATTATGCTTTTACACAAAACAACACCCGTAGTACTAAAAGAGGGAGTACTAACATTTACATGACTACAGTGTAAATTCCACTAAAGGCATTACTTCCCATTATGCTCAACTACCTTAAATAAGAAAACAAATATTTTTAATAATAATAATAATAATAATAATAATAAAACCCTCTACATTTATCTTCAGATAAAGAGAGATTTCCTTGAGACACATGACAGGACACTGAGTGAACCATCAGCACTTCCTGTTTAATTCTCTTTGGCTAAAATATTGAAGCAGTCTCAGGTTTATAAATACCCCATTGTGTGATGGAATGAAAAGCATCCCATTGTGTGATAATAGGAAAAGCTGTGTGATGAATAGCCGGGTGTGGGATGCAAACAAGATATTTATTTCCAAGCCTTGTGGATTTGGTATAATTTATGACGTTCATAAGTTATAAATTAAATAATGAAAGGAAGTGCTAATGAAAGTTACTTTATTTTAAATGGATGTTGTTTTAGGATGAGTGTTTCAATTCAGGACCAAGTCTTGGATTTAAGCCTTCCTCTGCAGCCAAGATGCATAATTATTGGCGCCCTAGTCCTTGATAAAGAATGGTTAAAAAGTCTATGGAAAATGTATTTGTAGTTAAACATACATTACGGAAATGTTTTAAAGAATACATTATACATTGACCTGTACATACATACTTGACCTGTCTTCACAGGATTTTTTTTACATTGAGCTGTGGCCGTGTGATTGGCTGGTTAGATAACTGCATGAGTGTGCAGCTGTATATGTTTAGATGCACAGACTGTAGTGAAGCTCTGTGTTTAATTGTCAAATCTGGAGAGTTTGTTTGATCGCTCATAGTCATTGTGGGAACGTTTGGAGAGCCAGTGAGAGGAGCTGGAATCGGTATTTGGATTCAAGAAGTCTGGACTGACTCCCCATCAGGAAAAGTGGAATGAAAATTAAATGAAAAATGGAGAAATAAAATTACAACCCCTAGAAAGAACTAGAAACAATAGTGTGTTAAACTCCATTACAGACCACCAGACCACCAGAGAGACATTTGAACCCACCAGTGAGTGATGTGAGACTCTTTGCTGCTCATTGTTTTCACTTAAGAGAATGCTAGGAATAAATGTAAATGTCTAAAATGTATAAAAGTTAAATTTTATGAGTTTCTTTAAAATTGACTTAGTAACTCCTCCAAGAACCATGCACTTAAAAGAGCTACAAAACTTAAATCTTAAAGTAGCATAAATCTCACTGCTGCTATAAATGGATGAATGTCAGGTGGCTGAGAGGTTAATGTTGGGGCTTCACACCACAGTGGTTGGGGGTTTTAATCTTACCTGCAATCTGCATGTGTGGAGTTTGATTGTTCTTCTCATGCTTGGTTTCATCCAAGTACTCTGGATGAGACAAATGCACATTAGGCTACTGGCCTGTAGTGTTTGATTGTCTGTGTGAATGTGTGAGTGCCCATCCCAAATGTTCCCAACCTGTGCCCTTAATATCTCTGGGATAGGCTCCAGGTCCCCTGCGACCATCAAACAGATAAGTGCTATGGAGTGAATTAAAATAAATGTATGTTAAACCGCACTTTATAGTCAGGAAGACACTGACTGGGACTATACTTACTATACATTTACTTACACTGGATAATACTTACTGTACATTTAGGGCATTTGTCAGATGCCCATATCCAGAGCAATAAAATTTTTTTATATACCCCTGAGCAGTTGAAGGTTAAAATATATGGTTAATGTGTTAATCATCTAACATTAACACATTAACACTGATTATCAGTTATACCTGAGCAAACTGGTGACAGGATCATGGGCACCCAAGGCTCACCCATGCCCATGTGGACTGAGGGTCAGCCCGAGCCATAGAAAAGCCAATGCTGCACAGGTTACAAAAAAAAAGGAAAAAAAAGTAAATGTTGGACACAGTAGAAAGGCACCAGAACACCCAGTGCACTACAGCCCACCACGCATGGGGCCCAGCAGGCAAAGATCCCAGGGCCCCCTGACCCTGCCACCAAACTCCACAGATCATCATTTGATAGTGATGCGCCAGACAAACAGGTCCGATCCATGGACATTCCACAGCACAATGCACAGCAACACCCAAAGGATCCGCTGCCAACATCCTGGTGCCAGACACCACAGCACTGCCCAGAGGCCCTATAGAGCAACACCCTGAGGGACCAGAACCACCATGGAACCCAAATCCAAAGGTGGTTTTAATGTAAAGGGTTTTAATGCCATGGGTGAGCAGTGTAGTACAGTATAATAATAATAATAATAATAATAATAATACAGAGAAATATACAGTATATTACACTGTACTGTATGAAACTCTTGTTTCATAGATTTTGGTTAAATGTAAAATTCACAATCAGTGTTCATTCAATGACTACATTCCATTTCCATTTATTCATCCGGCAAATTATTTTTATCCAAATAGACGTCCAGCTGAGCAGAGGCTTTGAGGAAAGCGCTGGAATTTCAGATCTGAGCGTCTTAACCTCAGAGTGCTGCTGCTTCATCCTGAAAACAGGGCTGAATCTGGGTTCACCTCAGTAGTGCTTCTGTGACGGTGGAACAAACAGTATGATGGAATTTACTCTAAAACTCCTGAAGCCATATATTTTGTTCATTTTGTATTGTTTCGTTTTGTTTCATCTTTTCCCAAAATTGACCAGAACAACAACTGTGTTATTTCAATTACTTTCTTTTCTTCTTTTTTCCTCCTTAATGCTGTTCATTTTGTACAACGTCAAACACGCCATTGTTAAAGAGACCATAATTCTTTTCACTCAGCAGTCACTCTGTTAGATGGCGTTGGAGAAATTACAGTGAAATACTGTGTTGTCATTTTTTTTCTAATAAAACTAAACCATCCCAGTAATCATGAAAGTCAAATCACTTGAAAGAATGATCTATAAACTCCTCGCTCTGATTTAGTAGATGTCTCGGTGATGACAGACTGACGTGGCTGTGTTTTATTTCTCCGTTTCTCTCTGTCTCTTTCTCTCAGGTGGCAAAGTGATTATTTTTCTTCTCCGTGTCCTCAACCACAGAGCGTGATTAGGTTATGGGCCTAAAACCCACGCCAAACTGGTTTCTTTTTAATGCAAGAGACCCATAAAAGTGTCTCATTAAGTTCAAGTCAGAGCCGATTTCCTGTCTGAGCCAAAAGTAAATGAGCTGCCAGCACGGTCCGAATGCTAACTTCATCTCAGTGTGCTATAGTTACGATTACATGTCTGCGTTTAAACGTTTTAACTGCTGCGTGTCCATAAAACCTTCACACGTTAGCAACATGCAAAGAAAATGTGCATATAAAAGGGCAATAAAATTAGGAAACTGGCTAATGATTCATTTTCATTATTTTAAACAGGCTAATGATTAACTAGCATTGATGTAGATAACGTAAGAACTGTAAAAGATAGTGTTTACCTTAAACAGGCTAATACATAAACTAGCATTAGAAAAAGCAGCAGAGGTAAATAACATTACGATAAACTAATTAAAATAAAATAAAGGTAAATGTGTCAAGTCAAAGCAAATTTTATGGGGTTTAATTAATATTATAGCAATCTAGTTACTAGCAAACTACACTAGGTTAACACACAGAGTATCATTAACTAGCTTAAAGTAACATCATAATAAATTAGCATAACTCATGAACTACCGCGTTAAACAGACTTGAAAATGAACTAGAATAAAATGTAAACAGGCTAAGACATGAGCTAGCATTACAGCTAACTAAACGTGACATTCAGCTGTAAAGAACGATGTGAAGTTTTAAAATCCAGAATAAATCAGAGTTTTTCCTGGAACATAGCAACTCAGCGAGGAAAACACACACACTCACCCCCACAGTGTAAGAAACACAGGGACGTCTGATGCATAATCAGAACAGATGAGGTGTGTGTGTGTGTGTGTGTGTGAGTTCAAGCAGAAACAATTTCGCTAGGCAGCTTTTTTGCCGTGGAATTTATTCCGAGTGTGAACACTCTCTTGTGTAGAACATTTAGCTTTTCAGTGTTTAATTATAAACGTAAGAGCACAGATGATGAGATGCGGGCAGCGCGGCGGTTCTGTAGAGGACGGAGTTCCTTCTCCACGCTGCAGGAACCAGACAAGCATCGGCGTGTCTGAGTGACGTTCTAACTTTCTGAGAGAATAAAAACAGAGTGTCAGCGCAGAAACATAACACTGTTCACACACACACACACACACACACACACACACACACACACATCTCTCTTCAGGAATAGGTGTGAAGTGTGTGTCTGACCTTAGCCTCAAAACGCTGTGTGTGTGTGTGTGTGTGTGTGTGTGTTCCTTATTATAAGTATTGCCTTGTAGTGTTAAAAATAGTTAGCTCCTTTTAACTTAAATAAAATGGCATAAAAATAAAGCAAAATATGTGAGAATAATAGTAAAGGTTCATTAATTATCAGCTTATGCATGGGGGATGTACTGTAGGGTGTGCAGCCTTTACATATTGATTTAATGTTTTTTTTCTACTAAAAATAAATAGTTTGTGTGTAAACAACTTAAACATAAACCTAATTTTTTTTTCTTACTTCAACTTACACATTTTACCTGGGTCGAATTTTGCTCTAATATATAAA
>JAQMYL010000020.1:19865272-19886180 GCA_030014365.1 Clarias pachynema
GAATCTGTACAGATGTGTAACTGAGTCTGTAAACTCCAGCGTGAATCTGTACAGATGTGTAACTGAGTCTGTAAACTCCAGCACGAATCTGTACAGATGTGTCACTGAGTCTGTAAACTCCAGCATGGATCTGTACAGATGTGTCACTGAGTCTGTAAGCTCCAGCGTGAATCTGTACAGATGTGTCACTTAGTCTGTAAACTCCAGTGTGAATCTGTACAGATATGTAAACGAGTCTGTAAACTTCAGCGTGAATCTGTACAGATGTGTAACTGAGTCTGTAAACTCCAGCATAAATCTTTAACAGATGTGTCACTGAGTCTGTAAACTCCAGCCTGAATCTGTACAGATGTGTAAACGAGTCTGTAAACTCCAGCGTGAATCTGTACAGATGTGTAACTGAGTCTGTAAACTCCAGCACGAATCTGTACAGATGTGTCACTGAGTCTGTAAACTCCAGCGTGAATCTTTACAGATGTGTCACTAAGTCTCTAATCAACAGTGTGAATCTGTACAGATGTGTCACTTAGTCTGTAAACTCCAGTGTGAATCTGTACAGATGTGTAAACGAGTCTGTAAACTTCAGCGTGAATCTGTACAGATGTGTAACTGAGTCTGTAAACTCCGGCATAAATCTTTAACAGATGTGTCACTGAGTCTGTAAACTCCAGCGTGAATCTGTACAGATGTGTAAACGAGTCTGTAAACTCCAGCGTGAATCTGTACAGATGTGTAAACGAGTCTGTAAACTTCAGCGTGAATCTGTACAGATGTGTAACTGATGCCGTAAACTGCAGTGCGAATCTATACAGATGTGTCAGTAAGTGTCTAATCAACAGTGTGAACCTGTACAGATGTGTAACTGATGCAGTTTGAGATTGTTTAAACCTAGTAAATGAACCCAGAGAAAGCAGAGCAGCGTCTCTCTCAGTCGAGAGGCAATGTCCTGTTTTTAGATTGGTGTTTCTTTTGGATTATTTGGAAAGTGTGTGTGTGTGTGTGTGTGTGTGTGTGTGTGTGTGTGTGTGTGTGGTTAAGTTGGCAGCCCACACACACTTTATTTTGTTCTTTCCTCTCTGGTTTAGCTGAAATCACAGTCTCTCTTTTTCTCTTTCAGTCCATCATGGAGGCTCCTCGTGTTTTTATACCTTTTATGCCTTTCTGTTTTATTTCTACTATTTTACAACTATGATGTAAATATATAAAATATGTGGATAAATAAATCCAGTTTAATGCTAATGTAAGTAAACCAAATCATACCTCATTAGAATAAAGCAAACTAGAACAGACAGATTATCTCCTGTTACTGAGATAAAATCACACTATTCTATTTTTTTATTTTATTTATTACAGTAAATCAGATGGATTTAAAATACACCAGATCTAATCAGATCTCAAAGTAAACCAGATCAGATTAGAATATCACAGATCAGTTTAGCTCATACTACAATAGATGAGAACAGATCAGACTGAACCAGATTAGATCACACTAAACAGGATCAGATTAGATAAAAGCAAAATAAAACAGATACAGTATTATTTTAAGCCAATAAATACAAGAGGATCAAACTAAAGCACTTCAAACTAAAACAGATCTAATCAGATCTCAAAGCAGATCAGATCAGACTAAACCAGATCAGACTACACTTGAAAACACTAAACCTGATCAGACCTAACCAGCACAGACTAGACTTTATAAGATTAGACCAGATCTAAAGACTAAGTTAAACCCAATCTGATAGGAGTTTAATTTGATCTAGAGTTTAATACCAGCTAGAGCAGGAGCTCTAAAAGTCCTTCCTCTACACTCTGGCTCTGAGGTGCCATTTTGACTTTCGGCTCCTGAGGGTCACACCTCTGGTCCCGGCACAGACCGGTCCGACACTGAGAGGACCAGAACACGCCCGTAACATAACGAGCATGAGAGCAGGATCTAAAGCAGTCAGAGACACAGTCTGACCTGGGACGAGAGAAAACCTTAAAAATGCAGTCTCTGTTTGTCTCCTTTGTTCCTCCCACTCCTCTTTAGAGAGACAAAGAGAAAAACAGAAGGAGAGATAGTGAGTGAGAGTGAGGGAGAGACGGAGGAAGAGGAGGGGAGATGGAGCGTTTCCTCTCAGACAAACGAGTGGTAACATCAAAGCCGGCGCAGAGTCACCACGGGGTTACACACATATTTTCACTGTCATTTAACTCCAATCCCAATAAGCGAAGCTGAAAATAAAGAAGGAGAGAAGAGACGGAGGGACGGCGCTCGTATCTGCAGGACGTTGTTCTCACACAGACATATGGAGGACATTAAACAACTTTTTTTCCTTTCTTTCTTTTTAATGTTGACACTGGAGCCCTCGTGAAACATGACTCACACTGACTCCAGCTTTCAGGCCGCTCTCATCGTGTGTGTGTGTGTGTGTGTGTGTGTGTGTGTCTTCCCCCACGTTGTTTCTGGTATGCTTTATTTGTCCGTCACCCAATAAAACATCCACACGCACGTTTTCCGAAACCACATGTCTGTCTTCGCTTCATTCTGCACATTCTGCTGCTGCTAAAAGTATAAACTGTTTGAAAAAAAAAAAAATCTAAATTAGGATTTATTTAACTTTTAAAAATGACAGGAAACTCATCTTTAAACCCAGAAGAATTTACACGGATGGACGGAAAATAATTTCTAGATATGCCCGGACAGTCAGGCGTTTACGCATACAGTATATCCTCATAAAAATGTAAATTAGAAAGCAAATAGACCCGCCCATTTTAATTAGCATGGATTTATTTCATTTGCATATCAAACCTGATTGGTTGTTTCTTTGAAATTCTCCTTCTAATCATTTCACATTGACTCAGCTTTGCAGCCGGGACAACATTCATCAACACCATCAAATTAATCCTCTTACTGACTATACTCTCCATAAATTATACATTTAAATTTCTTTAAAATCTTTCAAATTATGAAAAATGTGATTTAAAACTGTCCTACCCTATAATCATAAATCAACTACTGTACATCTTATTTACATGAATTGATTGGCAGATGTTTTAGACTTTTTGTTCAAAATGCTTTGGAATGAATCATCTCTATCCATCACTGAGTCATGTGTCTCATTCAGCTGAACCATGGAGGCGAGCAGGTGTTAGTTTCACATTAAGTAATGAAACCATGAAGTCAAACACACACGTTAACATGACAATAAAGTGTGTGAGGGAAGAGTCCTGATTTTTAAAAAAAAGAGTTTAAAGGAATGGTGTGTATAGAGGTATGGTGTGTGTATGTGATGGTGTGTGTATGTAATGGTGTGTGTATAGAGGGATCATGTGTGTATGTGATGGTGTGTGTATGTGATGGTGTGTGTATGTAATGGTGTGTGTGTATGCAATGGTGTGTGTATGCGATGGTGTGTGTATGTAATGGTGTGTGTATGTGATGGTGTGTGTATGTAATGGTGTGTGTATGTAACACACACACCATGTGTGTATGTGATGGTGTGTGTATGTAATGGTGTGTATAGAGGTATGGTGTGTAATTGTTTTAATTTAACCAAATTGGAGGGTTTTCGTGCACTAACCTTTCACTTGCCACACCCAGGCCTGATTACTGCCAGACCTGTTGAATCAGGAAATCACTGAAATAGAACCTGTTTGACAAAGTGAAGCACATTAAAAGATCTCACATCATGCTGCGATATAAAGAAAATCAAGAACAGATGAGAAACAGAGTAATTGACATGTATCAGTCTGGAAAGGGTTACAGAGCCATGTCTAAGGCTTTGGGACTCCAGTGAACCACGGTGCGAGAGATCATACACAAATGGAGAAAACTTGGAACAGTGTTGAACCTTCTCAGGAGCCGCCGACCTACCAAAATTACTCCAAGAGCACAACAACGCCTCATCCAGGAGCTTATAAAAGAACCAGAACAACATCTAAAGACCTGCAGGGCTCACTTGCCTCAGTTATGGTCAGTGTTCATGGTTAAACACTAAGAAAGAGACTGGGTGGGGGGGGGGGGGGG
Source organism: Clarias pachynema (assembly GCA_030014365.1). Taxonomy (NCBI): domain Eukaryota; kingdom Metazoa; phylum Chordata; class Actinopteri; order Siluriformes; family Clariidae; genus Clarias; species Clarias pachynema. The sequence goes on from JAQMYL010000020.1 coordinate 19,869,282, forward strand.
TGTCATCCATGAGAGAGGTCCAACTTGAAAGTCACTGCTGACCAAAAAGAATACAAATGCTCGTCTCACATTTTGGACAAATATTCTGTTAACTGATGAGACAAAAGTTGAACTTTTTGGAAGGTGTGTGTCCAGTTACATCTGGTGTAAAACTAACACAGTGTTTTATAAAAAGAACATCATACCGTACCAACAATCACAAATGGTGGTGGTAGTGTGGTGGTCTCGGGCTTTACAGCTTCAGGACATGGATGACTTGCTGTAATTGATGGAACCATGAATTCTGCGCTCTACCCAAAAATCCTGCCATTAATTCATGACCTTAAGCTCAAGCGCACTTGGGTTAATGATCTGAAACACACCAGCAAGTCCACCTCCGAATGGCTTAAAAATACAAAAGGAGTGGAGTGGAGTGGCCTAGTCAAAGTCTGGACTTAAATCCGATTGAAATACTGTGGCATGACCTTAAGCAGGCTGTTCATGCTCAAAAACCCTCCAGTGTGGCTGAAATCAAACAATTTTGAAAGAAGAGCGGGCCAAAATTCCTCCACAGTGACGTGAAAGACTCAGTGCCAGTTATCATAAATACTTGATTGCAGTTGTTGCTGCCAAGGGCGCCACAACCAGCTATTAGGTTTAGGGGCAATTACTTTTTCACACAGGGCCAGGCAGGTTTGGACAGCTTTTTCCCTTAATAAATGAAATCATCATTGAAAAATTGCATTTTGTATTTACTTGGGTTTACACAAATTTATCTTTGTGTAATATTGAACTGTTTAATGATCAGAATCATTTAAGTGTGACAAATATGCCAAAAAAAACTTTAAAAAGTGAAGGGGGAAAATACTTTTTCACAGCTTTATATAAAGCACATCTATCTATTTTTTTTTATATAAAGCATTTGCTTTGTCATGAACTTTCTAATCTTTCTAAAACATAGAATTGTAATGAATGTCTGTATCATCTTTTTTTTTTTTAAGTGAATGAGTATTGCGATGAGAAAATTGACCTTTTTGAAAAAAACAACAATGTGTAATTAGAGATTATTAATAGACATTATTAAATCAGTGTTTATTAATTATTTATAAACTACAGGAGATAAAAGCAAATGTAATTCTATTTTAATTATTCAGCATTTAATTTACAATTTTAAATTCAGGAAGAGACATAATTAGAAATGTATCATTGAGTCACTTGGGTCATTCAAAGAATCATGAATATTTCAATTTCAAATAATTACCAATACCTTTTTCTTGGAAAACCAAAAAGTCTATCTTCCTTTCTACTGTTATCTATATCTCCATATCTAAGGTTTATGCTGTTTATTAATATTTATTGCTTGTTAAAGTATAAGCCTTAGATATGGAGATATAGATAACAGTTGGAAGGAAGAGAAATGGCAGAATGTTTTGAGGTATTTACTGTTTACACACACACACACACACACACACACACACACACACACACACACACACTGCACAACAGCATTTGATAAGGACAAAAAAGGAGGCGTGGCCCACAGTCCTGAAGGTGATATTAGGAGAGAAAGCTCATGTCATGTGTGAGGCGAGTGTGCAGACGCTTTACTCTCGCACCCACTAACTCCCTGTGCTGTAAATACTGTAGGTTTCTCACTGAGAGATAAACAACAACAACAACAGCAGCAGCAGCAGTGCACAGGGGGGAATATCATCCCCTCATCACGCCTGACAGATGGAGGGATTACACCTCAGTGTTTTATCATGCCAGCTCTTCATAAGTTTAATAAGATATTACAACCAACTCAACCCATTTAAGTCAAAAACATTTTTTAAGTATGCATAAGTTTGTACACCCCTTGACTAATCCTGTGTTAAAGCAGCTTTTGCTTGTAAATTCAGCACTCGGGGTTTATGGGTTAGAGTTTATCAACATCCCTCGAGTGAAGAAGCTGCCGGTCTACAGATCTCCCCTACACAACCCTCCATGTGTCATTCCAAAGGTTACTGATAAGATTCCGATCTGGGAGCTGACTGGGGACATCACAAACCTCTGATCTTCTGCTGAAGCTGCTCCTTACTTGACCTGGATTTGTTGTTTATCTTGTTATCATTTATGGAAGATCTTCAGCTCTAAGAGACATCTGCAGGATTTGCTAAAACAGATTGCTCTTTGGAGTGATCCATTATCCCTCCATCATGATCAGCTGAAGAGAAGCAGAACCGTAACATGATGCTGCCACCACTGTGCTTCACTGGAACTTGTTTGTGAATTATAAACTTAAAACTCCTAAGTTTGTCTCATTAGACCATCAGGCTTTAGGTGGACTTGGCTTTATTCCAGCCCCCCTACTCCATCACCCAGACATATGAGGAGTATAAGCGATTGACCACCAGATGTTCCTGCAGCTGCTGTAGATCTCTCAGCAGCCTTTCTAATAAGTTCTTCTTTTTCTTACATCGGTTTTGGTGGAGCTTCCTGAAGTTGGTGATGTCACTGAGGTGCTCCACTTTCTGCACTTGCTGATGATGGCCTTGCTCCATCTGAAACATCTCGAAATCTTTCATTACTGTAACCTGATAAATATAAATATTAACATATTAGAGAAACATTCAGGATAACCACGTAGGCATCATTTTCCCTAACAGCACAAGCCACCATGTCCACTCCCTGTGCTGGGTCCTGAGGTTCCTCAGTCTGAAATGATGTTTCCTGAAGATAACTCCTGATCTGTGCAGGTGATAAGTGTTGTTATGTTCGCTGTTACTGCTCCTCGGTTGCCATCATCATCGTTCTCCTCTTTCAGTCAGATCGTCTTACTATTTTTGTTCTCACGCCATTTTTGCCGCTCCGGATCTCAGATTAAATCACACACACAAAAAAAAAAACCTCTTCAGGTTTCAGAAGTTTCCACTCTCCAGGAGGAGCCATGAAGCTTGGCCGAGACTGTAACAGTCACCAAGACGTGAAAGACACAAAGCCTAATCTTGTAATGCTCTGCAATTATGTGTAAGGTTACGCTTCTCCGCATGGTGGTTTCCATGGCGACGAGTGCCACGCGTTAGTATTTTTATTTCTCTGTGTGTTTTTTCTGTGTGTGAATTTTTATTCAGATGTTTTCTTTGTGCAGTCGTAAGAAGGTCCAGTCACGCATTCCTCTGCAAACCCGGGCTGAATTTCTCGCTCTCCCACGTTTTCGGCGACGATACCGTGCGGCGGCGTGCCCTGATGAAACGTGGGTAATGTTACTACTGTTACTGCACTCGAACTGATTAGTTTCCTGTAACATTGTGGCACTAACTGCTTTATTTCTGTTATAACACAATTATGATTATTATTTAGTTAAGAACCTGGAACTGAAGACTCCTTACACTAATGCGACTCCTTTTTAAACAAGTTAAAATAACTATTAGAGATCTCCAACATGAGTGTGTGTGTTAATGTTCCAGCTGAAATACCTCAGATCCTGCATGCTGGTCTCCCTGATGTGTTACAAAATTCGTTCCAGAAGCTTCTTTTCCAAATTCCACTGTATCAGTCTCTGTAGTTTTATCAGAACTGTCCCTTTGCTGAAGTGCATTTTCCTATCCTGAGAAAAAAAAGAATAAAAAAAGACTTGTGACTGCATCAAACAGGCATTTCCCACCTGTTTTGAGGCTTGTTCAACCCACATTCTGAAGAACAAAACACTGGAGAAAAGGTTTTTCTTTAGCGTGTGTATATTTAAAATGTCTGATTGTAGCTCAATGTTCAGTAATATACAAGTTAATGCACAAGGTAATAACTGAGACCTGAAGAAGGCTAAGTTAGCAGTCAGTGGTTAGCTATTAGCAGTTAGCTGCTAACCTATCCATCGGTAGCTCTTAAGGAAGAGAGGAACTGCAGATGATTGCAAAACCAGTTCAGTTTGAACCTTAATGAGAAAGTCTGATGTGAGATGTTTTACACACCTACACACACACACACACCTACCCATCACACACACACACACACACACACACACACACACACACACACACACACACACACACACACACACACACACACACAAAGATGGAGAGTCTCAGCACAGCAAGAAGATGGATCATGATTAAAATACCAATCTGAACACTGAGTGGGAATTTTACAAAAACAGGAACAAACAAAACAGCAAATATAAAGAAGGAACTCAGCAGGGTGTATGTTTTTCGCATGTGTTGTGACACACACACACACACACACACACACACACACACACACACACACACACACACACACGCGTGTGACTGTTGTTGTGGATGGCACTGTGAAAGATTTCGTGCCCTTAGAATGAAGTCAGTGTAAAAATAGTGAAAACTCCATAAGCAGCATTAAACAGACATATTGTCCTGATAACCTGCATCATGTGACCACCTCGTGGGGGGGGGGGGGCAGGCTGACCCCATCCGGGGAGGGGGGATGGGGGGGCGGACATGTGATCATCTGCTCAGCAGGTAAACATTATCCATCTATACACTCCATATGATCGTTTCTCTTTGAGAATAACTACACACTTTCTGCGTATTTGCCCCACCAGGGGTTAACATTATGGGATGCGAGGGGCAGAAAGAAGTGTTTACTTAAGACATCAATCTGCTTTCACTTCTACATGATGCACTATGCTTTATATTACTTCCCTTCATCTATCGATCTGTCTAGTTAGAATAATCTATATTAGAATAGTCTATCTGCTTAGGGATCTGCTTTAGGATTGTTGATGACCTCTCTCTCTCTCTCTCTCTCTCTCTCTCTCTGTGTGTGTGTGTGTGTGTGTGTTTGCTCAGCCTGCAGATGTTATTATGAATTCTTTAGTAGATAGACTAGCAAAAGACTAGCAAAAATGCTAACAAACTTGGCCTAAATAACCTCAGGGTATCACACACACACACACACACACACACACTGTGCACCTGGACTGAGTATTTATTTGAGCTCATGTGGTGTGTGTCACACACACACACACACACACAGACACACACACACACACAGACAGACACACACACACACACACACACACACACACACGTGAACACTATGAACAGACCCTGTACTTGTTAAACAGTTGATTATTAACAGTTACATTTAAGCTCAGCGTTTAATCACAAATAATTAATTCATTAAAGCCTTAAATGATTAATTGATTTCTTGATTAATGAATAATCAATGAAGACCTGTTTCATATTTAAATATGTAAAATAAATATAAAGGATAAAAGAACAAACAAACATTTACATTTAATTAATCCTAAGTGATAACAATCTGGATAATAAGTAGATAATTAAAGTGTGTGTGTGTGTGTGTGTGTGTGTGTGTGTGTGTGTGTGTGTGTGTGTGTGTGTGCGCGCTGTAATGATGCTACTTTAATTAAACTGAGTGCATCATTAAAATGTTAGCGAGCACTACTAAATTAATTTAATGCTTAAATCTATTAATGTTTGTTAATTAAATTAGCGAGCAGTGTTTAATTAATGAGATTAATAAACAGTGTGTGTGTGTGTGTGTGTGTGTGTGTGTTGTGGTTAAACACTTACTGTATTCTACACAGTTTATATAAACCTGTTCCTGTATGAAACTGATTTGGGGGCGGAGCTATGAACAATCTTAGCTATAAAACTAGCCTGTTAGCAAACCTGCGCAAATTAATCAGTCGCTGTTGTTTTAGTGAAGCCACGTTTTAATCTATAGATGAAACAATCACTAAACTAGCTCAGTATCTGAGCAGAATGATGTAATTTGCATATTTATGAATATTTAGTAATTGTGGAATTTTTAATGAGCCTGAGGGAGACTTAAGCATTAGCATTAGCACTGGGTAAAAAGCTGAGTAGAAAGTGTTGTAATGAGCTAATAAAATGTTCCACACACACACACACACACACACACACACATTCTGCAGAGATGGAATGTCATCTCTCACCTCAAGGGCAAGAGTTTTTCCTTTATAGCGCGGTTCTGGTGCGAGTCCAACCCCTAAATTAAATTTAGAGCCTTGCGTTAGCATCCAAACACACACACACAAACACACACACACACACACACAAACACAGTAATCTGCTGAGTGCTGTGTGTGTGTGTGTTAATGACTCTTGACTGCTGCTGTGTTAAGATGTGAGTCAGCGACTTTTCATCAGAAACGATTAGCTACAAAGCAAAAGAAAATTAGCACTCAAAGCGCATAATTGCTATGAAGTGGATGTGTGTGTGTGTGTGTGTGAGTGTGAGAGAGAGAGAGAGAGAGAGTCACTTGACCTTCATCTGTTTGCATTTAAGTGGTGTCAATTGGCAGCCATTTTGTTTTCAGGGTTTAACCTTTTGTTAGCATTACCAGTTAGCCGCTAGTGGTTTTGGAGGATGTAGTTAGCCTTTACACTCATTAAGTGTCATTTCGCTGAAGGGAATGTTGTGTTAGCTGTGATGGCTTTTTGCTGAATGATGGGAAATGTTCAGCTACACAGGATCATTAGAGCTGAAAGTAAAGTGTGTGTGTGTGTGTGTGTGAGAGAGAGAGAGAGAGAGAGAGAGAGAGAGAGAATGTGAGGGTTATGTGGTGAGAAAGTGCAGCGTCACGTGATCTCAGCTAGTTTGGAATTAGACGCCAGTGAACAGAGGCCATTTTATTGTAAAGCGTTAGCCTGCTCATAGGGAGATTAGCGGCTAATCAGAAACATTTGAATGTTTTTGCTAACTGACTAACCCAGCTGTAGAGCTGAGAAATGGTCATATATTAATTACTGCACACTGATGTCATGTTTTCTACCAACTTCTAAAACTGATAATAATAATAATAATAATAATAATATCAGCTAGTCAGGTTTATACAAGGACCAGTGTGGACTCAGAATAACTGAATTTAATAATTAAAATAATTCTAATAAAAATATCTTTTTTATCTTCTACAGTTACAGTATGATATATGATTTGTCTCTTTTGTAAATTTGCTTCTTCATTTTTATATAAAAATAAATACAATCTAACATTAAACTTAATTTGTCTTTGTCCTCACTTATAAATCTTCTATTTATATTCATACATTTTTGTCAATCAAATATACCTCTCTTTATTATTATTATTATTATTATTATTATTATTATTTTAGAATTGATTAAGTCAAATTAAGTATCGAAAAGAATGAAAGAAAATGCAAGAAGGACAAAATAAATTACAACCAATCCATCTTTGAAGATTAATTAATATATGTATACAATTACAATTAACAAAAAGAATAACAATGTGAAGTCATGGGGTTTGTGCAATATTAAAATTAGTTTGATGATCTGAATCATTTAAGTGTGAAAAAAATCTTATTTTAATATTTTATATTATTTTAATATTTATGAGAAAAAAAAAATAGGACAGGGCAACTACGTTTTATATCACCGTTTATGTGTGTGATCTGTGTATAAATTGGCAATTATATATATGCATGACTTCACATTAAATTGTTTTATATATTAATTTTTTTGAAACCAAATACATACATTTTAACAATGTACACACAAAATCTATTTTTAAAACACAATTATGCTATAAAGGAGTAAAATTACATCAGACATCAGACAGAATCTAAACACACATGTATTTTAAAGGTCAAATCAAGACACAATAGAATAAACACCAGCTCTACTGTAGCAAGAACATTGCAGAACCATGAAGTGGTTAGAAGTTTAAAATCTTTAACGCTTTATAACCACAGCGCTAACAGAGAGCTAGCGGTGCGCATGCAGCTAACGCACCTCCAGCTAAACTCTCATTTTGTTCTTATATCGTCGCAAGCTGACTGTAAATAATTAGTGATGTGTGTGTGCGCGTGTGTGTGTGTGTGTGTGTGTATGGAAGAGACTAAAGACACATGACAAGCGGATGAGATGAGATGTGCTAAGTGACAGGATGTGACGAGAGACTTAGCGTAAACGTTAGATCATAAATGAAGCCGCTGTTTACGGAGCAGCCGGTTTGTGGTTTTAGGTGTGAGGAGGTTTGGAATCTCCCAGCAGCCTTCAGGGTATTCTGAGGGAATGTCCGCTGTTAACACACCTTTCATACCTCACACTGTGTGTGTTCATGTGTCTGTGTGTGTGTGTGTGTGTGTGTGTGTGTGGTTTTCTGTGTGTGTGAGAGAGAAAACCACAATAAAGAAGCCATTGATAAGAACAAGCTCTTCTTGTTAGCGGCTAACAAGCTCGCTGGAGGCTGCGGCGTCGGCTGACAGGTGAATTACACGCCACTGTGGGGTTTTCATTTTACTCCAGGGATACTTCTCCAAACAAAAGTCCATCATATGAATGTAATAACACACACACACACACACACACACACACACACACACAATAATACAGTGAGTCATACTTAGTAAACAGTAGCCTGGGTTGCCAGATCTGCATAATAAAATCAGCCTTTTGCTTAAACTAAGAGGTATTTATTTATTTGTTTATTTATTTATTTATTAGGGCCCATACACAGTGGCATTAGCTATATGCTAGCATAATATGTGAAAGGCTTTTCTAAGTTTTTTAAAATATTTTTTTTACCCAACATGCAGAGCTTTTTGAGGGTCATGAAATCAGCACACAGGTTGGAATCTGCTGCCGTTAGGACACCTGAACGTTTGGGGCCCGGGGCGTGGCACACAGAATTTTGCTGCATACTTCAAACTCACTTGGACGTATTTGGAAATGTAAAACCCGGAGCACATTTAGATCTCATTGAGCTGAACAATGTTTGCATTGCATGTCACAGGCTCTAATCAATAGGAAGTCAGTTATTTTGGGTCGTTTGCAAAAGTGGATGAAGCAGTGTGTTATTAACAGAAAGTGACGTACAGTGGTGTATTAGTTAAACACTTCATGATCAGCTGTTCAGTGGGGTAACAGCACAGGAAGAAAAAGTTATTTTTCAGTGTGTTAAAAAAATATACAATATAATATATTATTATTATTATTATTATTATTAATAATAATAATAATAATAATAATAATAATAATAATAATAATAACTGTGTTAAAACCACATATCTATATGAGTAATATAAAATATGTATCATAAGCTGTAACATGCACAAACCTGGCAACCCTGGTCTTAAACCTTAATCAGACGGGATTAGTTTTAAATGCAGATTTGTGTCACGTAATTGTCATGTCATTTGTGTCATTCCTGTAATATCACTTAATCCTTTGAATATCATTTTAATCCTGTCTCAAATTAAATCCGTCATGTTTGTATTTCATTTTATTCTTTTTTGAACAAGATAATCATGGTGTGTTTTTTTTTCTTTCGTAAACCATGAATGAGGGATTTTCTTTTCGCTCGTCTCTTGATGAAATAAAGAGTTTTTAAAACACAGGACAGTAAAATTTACAGACACAGGCCGTGCCAGAGACACCGTGCTCCCACTGAGATGTAATAGTAGGGTCATGTGACCTGATAATAATGGAGCATGACCACGCCCCCCTACGGCGAGTGCTCATGGTATTAAAAAGTTGTGGGCCTGTTATGAATAGTAAAAATGATTCATATTAAATTGCATTCCTCTCTCTCTCTGTCTCTCTCTATTTATCTGATCTTGGTTTGACCCTCGGGTATCTCACGCCTTGAAGCAAGAGGTCAAACTGCTCCCGAGGTCAGAGGTCAGATAGATGACTCCAGGACTTACTCTGCTCCTGAACTTTACTCTGCTCCTGAAAAGAATTTTTTTTGAAGTCACACTCGGGATGAGAAGAACGTTTTGAAAGCTGCAGGAGCTTCGCCCTGTTTCTCAGATTCAGAGATATGTTAGGAATCTCACTGTGCGTCCTTAAATATAACAGTGTTTCTTGCAGTGATGTTTCATCGGGATGGTGTTCAATGTTTGTGGATGGAAAATAATAATTCAGAGTAGAGCTTAAAATCTAAAAATCTGTTTCAAATGTAAATAGTGTCTAAAATTGTTTTAATAATAATTTAAAAATCAGTTTGCATTCAATAGGGAACAGGATGCTCTCTGCTTCGTCCCGGATAATCAGACCCAAACGATGAGCTTCCTTCCACTTCCTGTTCTCACTGCGAGTAGAATATATTTCCTTATTTAATATCAGCCTGAACCAGAGAACAGAAACCTGCGCCTCTGGGTGAAAACCATCTGTAATCATCTATAATTTATCACATAAAGGTCAGATAATAAACGACCGAAACTCGTCTCGCTTCGACTTCACGCTCGACCCAAACGCCTCGCTGCGGCGCAGTACCACCGGATCGTGTTTACCCTCCCGAACCCTCGGCGTGTTTCCCACCGCATGTGGAACGCATTAGTCCTGATAATTTCCCCTTTAGTGCTTTTCCCACCGGGACCATTTCATCATTTACATTTCTGAACCTCGGGAACACGCCGAACGCCTTCACGTGTGTCACGTCACATTTAGTCTCCGCGCCTGAGCCGTGCAGCACGCGCATTAACTAAAGTATAACGTTTGTTTTCTTTTCCCCGTGATCCGGTTTATGGCCATGAGAAACGAAAGGTGAGATTAAGTAAATACTACAAACTCACTTAGTCCGAGCACAAACGTCGAGTGTGTGAAAGCGTCCAAATGTGCAGAGAGGCGTAGGAGAGGCCCGGGGACAGGGGGAGAACATGGAAAACATCTGATTTCCCCCTTAAGTGTTTTATTTTCGGAGCAGATTATTAACAAAAATCAGGGTGGAAAAAGAGCGGAATGTTTATTTGATCTAATCGCTCGGATTCCTGCGTTTTAGTGACGATTCATATTTCAACCGCATTCCATGTTACGTTTCCGTTACTATATTCAGAGTAAAGTGTGTGATTCCTCTCGTACACCAGCGATATATCGTTTCGTTTTATCTAATAACGAACATCATGCTTCGTCCGTTTACAGTTTTATTTATTGTTCCTGTTCTCAGGCAAATCATGGTACTGGAGACTCCTTCCCAAAATGTGACATAAACTCTTCTTACTTTAAGAAACCTATAATCTTTCGTACGAGCTGCTCCTGAAGAAGCAATATGATGTTACTGATGTTCAGTATAAATCATGACGAATTAAACCGACTCACGTGTGTTTAAGGATGGTTTACTCTCCTTAATTAGCTCATAAATTCACCAAATATCTGGGATTTATGAGATCGAGTTTTACACTAGGTTAAAAAATTAGCCTTCTCTTTTATCATTTTTGTCGTTTTCATGACATCGCGCGTCGTTATTCTGATTAACGACGTGGTTTAGCGCGGGATTAGTGTCGGATTACGCCGCTGACAAAATCTCACTCGCTCACTCGAGCGGAAAAGTGAAAGCGGACTAACTCGTACGGACGACGTGCTTTAGGCCAACAATGCCTCTTTTGTTCCCTAGTGTGCGTGTGTGTGTGTGTGTGTGGAGAAAGAGAGAGATGTTTAATTTTTTTCATGTTGTGGTTTTGTTCAGTGGTTAAAGTTGGTGATTTTTGCAAAAAGCACAAATTTACGACCTCATTAGCTGAGATGAGGATGTGTTTGTCTCTCTCTCTCTCTCTCTCTCTCCCTCTGTCTCTCTACAGCACAATAGGCTTCAGCATCCAAAACACTGCACCATGTCTCATCATTCCTCACTCAAAATCAGATCAGTGTGTGTGTGTGTGTGTGTGTGAGAAAGGAATTCAGGAAGTCACTACATTGTTCTTCAGTAGTAAATGATAAAGCAGAGGTTTTCCACAGGACTGTACACGCACACGAAAACATTTACAGAATTACACAGGAATTTTCTTCATTTCGTTCCAGTGAAGGTTTTTTAGATGAAGAAATTATTAACCAGTGATCATCTGTACAACACACACACACACACACACACCCTGTTAACACACATACAGTCAGGACATTTACATGACGTTGTGTTAGTCTGACTGATATCAGAGTCGGACTCACACACAGATCCAGCGGCTGGGAGTCGAGCTGCTCCTGTACAGCGATCCCTCATCACGCTACCTCGAGTTCTTAAGGTGAAATTTCATATTGTCAAACACATGTTCCCATAAGAATGAATGTAAATGCAGCTAATCCGTTCCAGTCACCTAAAATTATTGCCAATATTACCAAGTTCCATCACTATAATCATATTTCTTCATATAAAAACAATCAAAACATTTAGAAAAAACATGTTAAGTAAAATATGAAATAAATAGACATTAAACCTCACTTAACCGTAATTAATGATTCCTCTCGGCACCGGCTGCTTTAAGAACCAAACTGAAAGCGACTCCCTTTTCTTCTTGCTACCGTCCTTAATACTATTCTTAGGACCCGCGGTGATATGTCTTCAGTAAATATTACAAAAAATGCAAAAAGACAACAAACAAACAAACAAACAAAAAAATCTGTAAACTCGCTTTGCTTGGCTTTCCACTGTCATGAACAAGTTTTTATTATTAATCTTAAAATCAAAATCAGATCAGTGTGCACTAAGCAGTTGGCTACCGGATGTACAGTACACAGAACTGGAAGTACTTTCAGTCGCTTGTATGCCAAAAATGCCGAGGCAAATGTCTTGCAAAATTATAGTTGTAATTATAATTTACACGGCGGGGCCATTCAGGAGGCACTCTGACCCAGAAGTCGAACAAAATGTGTAAGAATCCACTAAAAACACGCCTTCAAATAAACAGTATTACCACGAGGGACAGCGTACTGCTCATCTGCAGTTCCGCACTATACCCCTAGAGGGCGAAAACCAAGGAGAAGCGTTATGAAATACTCACGAAGGGGGTTTGCCTTCTTCATGACAACACGCCAGCCCATTCAACTCACGAAATGGTGAAACTGGCGGGTGACTTCGTTCTGTTCCATCACTTGAAGAAACCACTTTGTGACAGGCGTTTGATGGTGACGAGGTAATTACTGAGATCAAGAGGCAAAAAGAAGGCTTCTTCAAAGACTCCACCAGCTCATCCATCGTTTGGAGAGGTGTGTCGCCTCAGGTGGAGGATATGTAGAGAAGGAGTAAGCTCATGACCAATGTTTGTTTTCAATTCATTATATAATTTTTAATCAATAATAACAATTTTATGACTGACCCTCGCAATGAAACGTTCTTACTCAGACGGTCTACAGAGAACGATTTTGGGTTCTCACGAACTGATCTGTGAATCTTCAGCTTTCAGTGACATCTTATTTTCTAAAAATTAGGAAGAATTTGGAGTCCTGCACACTTGTACCCTGTTAACGTACACACTTTCACACGCTTTCACACGCTTTCACACTAGGTACGATTGCTTCTTAATGCGTAATATTGTTCCATACTCGAATACACTTGTGTATTTATGTGCTCCAGTACAGCAGGAGGCAGTGATGCGCCTAGTTGGTTTGCGATACGTCAGTAGACAAGAAGAGATTGAGGCGGTGAACCTTTACACTACGCCTAGTATTACTGATATTTCAGAGACAATGTCAGGAGCAGCCGTCTCGCGTACATTCCTATTTTATCAGCTATGACTACGACAATGACACACACACACACACACACACACTGCCAGATACAAGAAGAGACAGATGCCACTGATGATATCACGTTATAAACAGCGGGCCACTCCCTGTTTAGATACAGTTCACTTTCATACGGTACTTGGTTCCACTCCAGCACTACAGAGTGTTCGCACTCGTCACACAGACCGGATCCCCAGTGTGAACAGGCCCTCTGCAAGGGTTCAGTAGATAATTAAACTTTACCTCCCTAAACGGTTCTACAGTACGTGGAACAATTCTGATAAGGACTTGAATTTTTATGAGATCACTAATATTATAAATGAAATGGGTTCTTTAAGAGTTTATTGGTTCTGAGCTTCTGTAGAACCCACAACCAGTTAACACACATGAAGAAATGTTCTCCTTGGAAACAATTTGATGTTGAGTTCTTCATAAGATTTTCCTAAATCTATAATGTCATCAGACCTTAAAAAAAGACTCTCTCAAGAGGAAATGGATGATTCAGGGTTTTGAGCTTCCAGAAATCGACTCTAGTCAAAAAGTCCTTTAAGGCATTATTGTATAATTAGTGTTTAGAGTTATTGGTAATCATTTTCTTCTTAATACGTAGAACCGTTTTGGAAAGCAAACAATCTTTAAACCTTTAAAGAACCCTAGAGTCACCCTGTTCATAAAGAGTTTATGTTCCAACGTTCTTATATTATTACGAACATAAAACCGTTTACTGTGAATCTATCTACAGTATGAGTCTAAAAGCAAAACTCTGTTTGTGTAGACGGATGGTGTGTGTGTGTTTCCGTCACAGGTGTGTCATCAAATTTTATGCCGTACTGTGAGCGTGTCACAGGCGTTTTACACCGAGTGTAACAATAAGCAGCGCAGTCGACGGTGGAAACATGAATCCTTGGTGGGCGCTGATTGTGTGTTTCACTGGTAGTTTAATCACAGACGAGTCACAGACGCCTTCATTACTGAATGTAACAGTAGGCAGTGCGTCATCAGTTTGTCATACTGTGATGTAACAGTACGTAGGGTCATCATCAAATTCTGTGAGCATGTTACAGGCATTGTTACAGCTCACACACACACACACACACACACACAGGCCGAGCTCATAGCCGCTGAAACCCCGGACCAGGCTGCCATGCACATTCGAGCAGCGTGAGGAGCAGCAGCTAGTTGACCTCACACCCCAGTCTCAGGCAAGGCAGCACACAGACAAAACTGCAAATACCCTCTAGTATATTCATACATAACATTTGGTCTGCAAAGGATTTTTTTCTTTTTCTTAGAGGTTCTCCCACAAAAAAGAGAATTCTGACATTCTTTGCTCCACAGGATAATATGGCTTTAGGGATTTCAAGTGACAGATACAGAACACTTAAAGGTTAAAGACTTTTAAGTGTTCTTGAAGGTGTGTTGGATAATCCAGAGCGCTTAGGTTAATAAGATGGTTCTTCTATGGTTCTTTAAGGGTTCTTTGGAGATATAAGAGGTCATAGCTTTCAACTTTTGACAACTTTCAGGGAGGAAGTTCGATGTTTTATATAGAACCTTTAAGGAATATTAAGTTTAAGTTTACTGCCAGTTTACAATTAAGGACAAAGACTTTTAAAAGAGTAGGATTACTTCATACATGTTTATTGAAAAAATAATGTTCTACAGGGGGATCTCTGAGGGTGTACTGGATAACCAAGGGTTCTTATGTAACTTGAAGTGTTCACTAAGAAACATGGTTCTACAGTATATAGAACTATTACAGGATCATGATAGAAATAAAAGAAGAAAGATACATTATACACACTGTAAATACACACACACACGTTATTCTGTGCGGTTCTCCAGGGAAATCAGCTCTTTCGACCTCCACATATGTGAAGAATGAGAAAAATCCTCCTCGGGTTCCTCAGGCTTGTTATGGCAACCGTTCTTCGGCCGCCGTTCTCAGGCCTATCGCTCTTTTCTCTCTTTTTTCCTTCAGTGCTGAGGATCACGTTACACAGGAGGAATGTCCTGAAGTTAAAGTCAACACACACACACACACACACACACATGCTAAAACATTTTAATAAAGACAAGATGTTGGTGATGTTGGCGATGTTCATGTGTGCAGTAGTCAGGTAAAGAACAGGGGAACGGGGGAACGCAGGAACAGAACCGGAGAACTGGTGTTATGGATACACACATGTGTTTGTGTACGTTTTCTCCTGAAGGTTTTTTTCTCCGTAATCTAAAACGCTGACACTCACGAGACAAAGGTGATAATTACAGTAAATTACACACGGTTCTCGGCTGCAGCTGCTCGGACCGCACATGTCACGCTTTATTCCGGCGTCTGATCGCTGAAGTTTGACGTTTTAATTCAAGTCACATACCAGAAAATCTTCTCTAAACGTTCTGCTCTGCTCCACTCTCGCTCTGTGGAGACCCTCATGTACAGTACCTGCCTTTATAGTCAACTTTTCCTTTGCGTTTATTCATTTCAACTTTCCTAAAGCTTACTGTGTATTATTAACACAATTTAACAATGCAAATTCTATTAATATGAATTCATTTTTAATACTTTTTAAGCAATACAAACATTTTTTATTATGTTTAGGGAACAAACAAAAACATAGTTTCACAGCTTCTCATAAATGTGGCAACAGAAAAGAACCTAAAACTACAGAGCAAAAAACAAATGAGATGCATGAACATTAAGAACACTAGAATTAGAAATCCTGAAAATAACTAATAAAGACTCAGTGCATGGCTGCTACTGCGCACCACTAGAGAGAAAACCCTGACAGAACCTGTCTTTTAAGGCGTGGCTCAGATGCACCTACAGGTGGCTCAAGACAGTCAGGACCAGTGTTGGCTCCTCCAGTGCATAGGCTGGGATGCCTCAAGGCAAAGGTCAACCAGGTGCTGTATGGCTGGAGCATGACGTAAGAGCTGAAAGCGGCATGGGTGCTGCGCTGACAGAGTGAGCATATCGTCCTCAAAGTCAGCAGCTGGCATCAGAGTGAGGTACATGGGCAGAATTTGGGTGGAGCAGGACATAAATCAGGGCATGACAGGGACCTGGCATGAGTACATAGTGCGTCATTGACCATTGTTAAGTGCTGGGTCGAGGAGATTGCCAGGTTGACCTTCACAGGATGCTGGACAGGAAGGTGGGTTGTGAGCTAGACTGTGCAGTCGGACCTTTTTAGAGCATGGTGAAGGGAGCCGCCCTTTTGGCCTCGCCCTGAACACACTGGCACTCCCTCATTGTGGCTGCTGTCTAGTGACTAAACTTTTAGTTTTATTTACTACCATAAACCTCCATGTTATATGTATAAGTAGTTTAGTAGAGTCTCTAGAAATAGTTAAAATGTTAAATCTAATAATAATCTGTTGATCTTTAATGTAATCAGTGATATTATTATTATTATTATTATGATTATGATTATTATTTGAGGTTGAAGTCCACGTACATGTC
>JAQMYL010000020.1:19889080-19902697 GCA_030014365.1 Clarias pachynema
TATAACAGTGGAGTGACATCACAGACCAACCTACGACAGTCAAAATGGATGCTTAACTAACAAACATAACAGTAAATACTTAAATGATAAATAAATGCTTAGTGCTTAACTGATGAATAGAATAAGATTTTTAAAATTTAAAACAAATAAACACAACAACAAATTCATAACTGATGCAATATGGCTCTTACAAAAACAATAAAAACATGTTAGGCGAATCATTTTAACGTTTACTTTAGTGTATTTTTAAAATGAAAACATCCAGTAAACCTCCAATCAAACAAACAAGTAAAAAAAAAAAAAAAAACATAATCTTAGTACTTTCTGCTGAAGTTGAACCAGGAAATAAAACATACAGTTTATTATATAAATCTGTCTACACTGTTTGTGCAGTGTGTGTTAGCAGGGGAGGTATTTTTACTGAACTGAATATTTCATATTCATATTTTAGTGAAATGTTTCTGCACTCAGAGGCAAAAGTTTGTCCTATTTGTCCTTTATACCAGCAGGAGAATCTGGACACATTGGCTTTAAAACACATGCCTAAGCTACAGTAGATAACTCATGGTACTCCTTCTAGGATTTTATTTTTAGATTCTTGTTTGTAAAAGCAAAAAACTAAATTTTTTGACATCCATCTTCTCAAAATCAGAAGAGGCAGCTGGTAATTCTTTTGCCTTTTTTTCCTTCAGAAATCTTGGGAACCACTTTCTTAGGATTAAAAAAAAAAATTAAACACCCACCTACACAAAATTTAGCACGCACACACACACACACACACACACACACACACACACACACAATGCCGAGGATGATGTATGGCTAAATTATTTTTAACAAACTGCTGGTGGACGGTGGTATAGAGGTTAGCACTGTCGCCTTGCACCGCCAGGGTCTGGGTTCGATTCCCGGCCAGACTCGATTCCCTGTCCAGGGTGTACCCTGCCTCGTGCCCTAAGCCTCCTGTGACTGGCTCCAGGTCCCCGTGACCCTGAATACAGGATAAAGTGGTATAGAAGATGAGTGAGTGAGTGAGTAAGAGCTCCAGGGTGATGAGGCAGTGGGCCTGAGCTGTGTTTGTTACTAAAGCCGGCGCGCTGCTGAACGTACTGCGGTTTCCCTGCTAACGCTCCGTTAGGTGTGTGTGTGTTTTGTAAATGTGTGATTGTGATGTGGGCAGGTGAACCTGGAGGACGAGTTCCGTCACACGTCTCCTCATTTAACGTCTAACACGTCTGCTGTCTCGGCTCCCGGACGCTCTTTCGGGGGTTTCATTCCCCCGTCGAGACCGCCGCTCTGCCTGAGACACTCTGCCTGTCCTCATGATCGTACACACTCAGGATGAAAAGAATTTAAAAACGAGGAGACAGTGATAATCAGAATAAAATGTAAAAACAAAGCGGTTGAGTTAATATCTGTTTGACATGTAACTGTAACTGCTTTGTGTTTTATGTATTATTTAAAAATGTAAAGTTTGATTTACTGTTACAATGTATCACTCTCGTGCTCTGGAGGGTTTGAGCAATATGTTAAAAATATCATATGACGACACCGCAGGACATCTTTACCATAAACATTATGCATCATAATATTGATTAGTTTCTGAATAAACTTCTGATTTATATTTTTTTCAATCAGAAAAAGAATTAAAGTAAACATGTTTTCATTAGGGCTGGATGACATGAGCAAAATATCACACCAGCACACATAAAGGCAATTATTATACACTATAACAATCTTCAAAGTTCATGTATTTATTTAGTACGCATAAAAAATGCTGAAACACTGAAAAAATAAACAATTGTGCAATATTAAAGATTGTAATCTTTACCTGTACACTATTCAGTAGGGATGGGAATCACCAGGGACGTCCTGATACGAGATTCAGTTTGTATTGCGATTGTTTATATCACGATTTTATAAATTTTTACTAGATTCTATAGTGTATAATTTTTTTAGATTCCGTTACAATTTAAAACAAACTCCTCGCGCTGCTTGCGAATTTATGAATAGTTTAGTGCACCTGCAGGATGATAGAGGAACTACACTTCGAATGCAAGCATAAATGCAATATATATTTTTTTGTTTTAAATCCCCAAACAAAAGATATTCACGATATGCAAATTCTTTATATCTATTAATCATCTACTTACAGTCAGAGTTGCATGGTTATAAAAATATATTGTGAAAAACTATATAATGATGGTAGAAGGTATTTCACCAAATCAGAAGTTAGAGCCCATGTCTATGAAGCGAAGAACCCTTCAGTTATCCTTTTGTTCTAGTTAAGAACCGGTCCAGAGATTCTTCTTCCTTTCGTTATACACTCTCAAAGAAATAAAAGTGTTCTTCTAAGTTCTTGTTAAAAACTCTGTTGAAGTTGTAATTTTTAAACTGTTCCTTCACAGATACATGTGTAGAACCTTTATAAAGTGTAAACCTTTAGATCAATAATTTCTAAGATGCGATGAGCTAATTAAGAGTTATTAGCTTTCAAAACGGTTCTACTTATACCTCTCGTTAAGAAGGGAAACACTCTGGTGTATGATCTTTAAGCGTTCTCTCAGGAGTAGCAGTGAAGAACTTTTGAGCGTTGTACACAAGTGAAACCCCAGCGGCTCTGTAGAGATTAGACTCCTGACAGCTTCAAACCTCCTAGTTTATATTTAAATAAAGGTAAGCTGAAGGTTCTTTAATGGTTTATCAATTAATTAAAGGTTCATAACATCCTAAAAAGCTTTTTAAACCTGTTATAAATTATATTTTTATATAATAATTATATTATTATAATTTATATTTATATTTAAATTATGTTATATAGTTCTCAATTTTCTCATTTCTGTTCTGACATGAAGTGTGGTTCGTTCAGGGTTCTTTGGATAATTTAAGGTTCTTAGATTCCAAGAAATGGTTCTACCTGGAACATTGAGACATGTGCAGTACTGTGGAGTTTATTCCACACACTTTCTTCATTAATACACACTCTTAATTATTCTTTTTGGATACTTAAGCAGTAAAATTTAGCACGTTAGTTATTTAAGTAACCATAGCTCAGTTATTGTTCCATGAAGAACCCTGTTTTTTTTTCTTTCTTCTTTTTAGACTTTACTATATACTTAAAGTAATAACTCTATGAAAGTAAATCTCCTTCTAGATATCTTTATTTATTGTGTGTGTGTGTGTGTGTGTGTGTGTGTGTGTGTGTGTGTATGTGTGTGTTGGTTATATAATAAACTGCGTTATGGTGCTTCTGTGGTTGGGTTCAGCCCGGAGTGAAGTATCTCTTTAATACGCTCTACACTGTGACCTGTTTCAATCACCTGGGTCACTGGATAAGCGCTTAAACCTCGTCACTGAGTCCTGGGTCAACTCCTAAATCCTCTGCAGTGGGATAAATAGCGCGGATCGATCGTTTATAGCGGGTGGAGCGGCTAAATTATCCTCCCGTCCCATTCCGTCTGACAGCCGCAGTTCGTCACTCTTCTCCTGCCTCCCCTCCCTTCACTCTACACCCGCTCTCTCTCTCTCTCTCTCTGTAGAATCATTCTTTTTCTTTTTCAACCAAACAGTCACTGAAAAAAAAAAAAAAACTGCGAAAACTCGGACACATGGCGTGCGAAAGCCACGAGTGTTTCACCTGTGAGAGTTCAGTTCCAGTGTAAATACAGTGAGGTTTAGTTTAAAATGCTTATTTGTGTAGCATTCCTTGTTTTGTGAATCAGAAACAGTGAGAAAGTGAGATTCCTCGCTCCCCCTTTACTGAGTGACTGTGGTGGAAGTTTCCTATCCAAAAGGGTTCCAAATAAAACCAAAACTAAGGACCTTTAATCATCCAGTGAGTCCCTGTTGGTGGAAAGGTTCTTCAAGAGCTCCAGAGATTTTTAGCTCACTAACACCCACAGGAAGATTTTGGGTATTTTGGTACCACAATAGTCTGGTATCATGGTACCTGTACTACAGTATATGGTACCACGGTACTAACAGTATTTACACAGTAGAAGATGTAGCGCTTTACGGTACACAGTAGAGATGCTGGAAAAGTTGGAAACATTGATTAAGTGATGTATTGCAATTCTTTTCTTTGGTCATTTTTGTATCAACACACTGACACCAAAATTGATTGTTTTATCAAAGAAGAAGCATTAGAAAATGTTGTAGTTTTAAACTATACACACATAGTCAGGCAGCGAAGCATCTGAAAAAATAAACAAATTGAACAAGGATAGTTATAAAATCATGATAATCACGATACAGATCGAATCAGAGTATTGTGGTACTGTTGTATCGGGTGGCCACTTGTGATTCCTGTCCCTAGCACATAGTGTGTGTAACATTAACTAAATACCATAGTTTGTGTTGTAACATATACAATATCATACAGTTTGTACAAACATTCCATATTAGATACGTGTGGAACCTATTTATTAGACCCTGTGGTGCCAAATAAGTACCAGGGTATTTACCAAAGTATTGAGGTGTACACACCATATTAATACCACTTTACCCACTGAAGTGCCCCAGGATCTGCCTTGGTTCTCTACATAATATAGATGGGGTTTTAGCTGGAACGATGTCATGCTCTAGAAGGCCTTATGAAGAAAATAGTGACCAATTAACCTAATTATTTATCCAACGAACCACTGAAGACCCTCAAACTTTTATTTCCGAGCAGCGAATGGACCAATATCAAACAGCTTCTATTCCCTTTAAAAATGGTTCTGCTCTGACTCCTTTCTGGTAGGTCTGGATTCTGATGTCGTGTTCCTCGACATTATTTCCTAACTGGCGTTAATGTGTTTTAATATTACTTTCTGTTCTGACATTTTAATGTCAAGTAAAGTTCCTTGTTCAGTGAATAATTAAAGGTCTTTAGCATCCAAAATGTGGCTCGGCTTGAAAGTTTGACGGTTTCTAAATATGAGGTAAATACCGCGCAGTTATTTAGAGTTTGCACCACGCCCTTTCCCAGTTAATACACACACACACTCTCACCGGTTCTTCAAGGCTTTATTTGGATAACTGAGGAGTAAACATTTAGCATGTGTTACATGTGTATTTATTAACGACTGAAACCTGACAGGGCTTCGGTTAGAACCATTATAGAACAAAGGAATCTAATTATTCACAGAGTTTATTCTTTGTGTGTATGTACAGCTTTGTTTTATTAATATTCTTACAGATGAAATGAATCTTGAGTTTTATGCCTGAAACCAGATTCGTGGTTCCTGAAATAAATATCCGTCTGATTTTTTAGACTGAATTAATCAACTCTGAGAGTGACCTTTACAAAAAGAAGAAAAAGAGCTAATTGGATGATTAAAGGGTCTTATTTGCCTAAAAGGGTTGTACTTGGAACCGGGTCTAATAGGGAAACGTTAAGACAGGATAATGGATTGGATAATTATCATCAGATAATTACTTTTTTTTTTTTTTTTTAATAGTTCTACTTGGAACTTTCTCTAATGGCTAAAGACTCATTACATGGAAGGATAGCAGCACGAGCTAAAGAAACATCACTGGTTAAAAGCATAAGGCATCTTTACTGCTTGATTGGATAATTATCATCTCTTAGCTTCTTAAACTGGTTCTATTGAGAACACTTTCTGGTGGATTAACAACATTGTCGAGATAAAACCTGTGAGGGTTTAAAGAGGTTTAGGAATCTAACATGGTTCTTCTGCTTTAAGACTTTTCATTAAGTTTAAAATAGATTCCAGTTTTTACTTTTAAGTGAAGAGTCTCAAAGACAAACGTATATTTTGTTATGAACACTTTAATCAAGGACAGGCAAATTTTCCTATAATTCCATAATTCTGTAATTACAATGTAAACAACTGAAACCACTTTCAGACTCCTTAAATAAATAGGCATCAGCTCTAATTTATTGCTGTTGGGTTGAGGGTTTATTTCAGAATTCTTATTTTAATTTATGATGAGCTGCATGCCATAACATTGGCTCGGAAAGAGTGTAAGCTTTGGATACATGTGTCTTCAGAGCTACTTGAAAGCTCTACATGATCTACCTTTTTTTTTACATGTCCTTCCATAATATAGGTTTTTCCATTTGTTAATCCAAATTCTAAGAGCAGTTGTTTAGATAAAACATGAGTTAATGTTTATTCCCAAATGATGACCGAGAACATGTGCAATATCCGCTTCCTTTTGGTGCATCAACAATAAATGGAAAGGGGGAAAAAAAGCAGAATTTTAATCAGCGTGTTTCTTTCTTCCCGCAGGTCCCGGGCTCCAGATGTCCCACCGCCTGAAATTGTCCTGGGTTGAGACCCAGTGGAGTGTAACAGAGAGGAAAGGAGGAGTCGTGGGCTTCTCAGCTTCTCAGCTCCAGGGCTGCCGTTGCAATTTCACACAGGCTCCAGGCCAAACAAGTCCTGCCGTGCTTTGATATTTTAGCATGGATGGCGCCAATCACGAAACCTCTGACCTCAAAAATGAGACTGTGGCGCTGAGGTGGAGGACTAGCAATTATCAAAGGATTAACCCCGGACTTCCTCTACATTAGTGCGATCCTATAAAGCACCTCGCTGGATTTATTTCTTCGTTTAAACCACAGATTTTGTGAGTGGTTTTGAGTTTTTTTTTTTTTTGCTTTCTTTATTTCTTTCTTTATTTCTTTCTCATTTTCCCCACAATGGAGTTCCAAGTGGGATTGTGGAATAATGATTGGACCTCATTTTGGTTTACCGTATTGCTGAGCTTGCATGTGCAGTTCAATCCTGTTGCGTCGTGTCCCAAAGAGTGTCGTTGTGACAAAATGTTTATTTACTGCAATGAGAGGAGTTTGACATCTGTGCCTCTAGGTATTGGGGAGGGATACAAGATCCTCTATCTCCACAACAACCAGATCAACAGCGCTGGATTTCCGATGGAGCTCCACAACGTGGAGTCGGTGGACACTGTGTACTTGTATGGAAATCGGCTGGATGAGTTTCCTCTTAACCTTCCCAGAAATGTAAAAATACTCCATTTACAGGAAAACAACATCCAGACCATTTCCAGGGCAGCACTTGCCCAGCTACCCAAGCTGGAAGAACTGCACTTGGACGACAACTCCATCTCCACAGTCGGGGTTGAGGAAGGGGCGTTCCGGGAAGCGGTTAACCTTAAGCTCCTCTTCCTCACTAAGAATCACTTGAGCAGCGTTCCTATTGGATTACCAGCAGATCTTAAGGAACTACGTCTGGATGAAAACCGCATCGCAGAAATAGATGAAGGAGCTTTTCAAAATGTTACAAATCTACAGCAGCTGATGCTGGATGGAAATCTTCTGGAGGATGATGCCATTGCTCCTGGCACCTTTAAGAACCTGGCCAACCTCAAAGAGCTTTCGTTATCCCGGAATTCTCTCACAGTGCCGCCACCTTTGCTTCCTTCGGTGTCCCTTACTAAACTGAACCTGCAGGAGAACCAGATTAATGACATCCCTGTTTTAGTCTTCTCACAACTTAGGATGCTGGAGAAACTTGATCTGTCATTTAACCCATTACAGACTGTACCACAGGGTGCTTTTGATGGGCTGAGAAGCCTGACACATCTCAACGTTCGAAACAACCAGTGGCGCTGTGATTGTGCTATTAAGTGGATAGTCATTTGGCTGAAGTCCTTGCCATCCTCCGTGAACGTCCGTGGATTTTTTTGTCACCAACCAGACAGGCTAAAGGGC
Organism: Clarias pachynema; assembly: GCA_030014365.1. NCBI lineage: Eukaryota > Metazoa > Chordata > Actinopteri > Siluriformes > Clariidae > Clarias > Clarias pachynema. The sequence goes on from JAQMYL010000020.1 coordinate 19,896,762, forward strand.
ATGATAATCCGAGAACTCAACCTTGATACCCTCGAGTGTCCTGCCAGCACTGAAATTGATCAGGGGCCCCCTTACTTACCTCCATCTTCATCGCCACCTCATAGAACCGCCACTCTACCCAGAACCACCCCCACCATCACTACCACCAGTACCATGCCATCCACAGCTTTCCACTCAACTACAACCAACCCCACACCACCAGTCCCCAATTTCCCACCTGCTCCCTATCCTCCCTATGAAGACCCCCTGAAAATATCCTTGAATGTTGTGAATGGAACGTGTGTTGTGGTTACCTGGGAATCTTATTTCACAGTGACGGCTTACAAAGTCACCTGGGTGAAGAGGGGTCAGAACTTAATGATGGATATTAGTCAAGAGAGGACGGTACCTGGGGAGCAGCGCAGACTTAACTTGTATGACTTGGAACCGAGGTCCAAGTACCGAATCTGTGTTTACATTCTTGATTCCTTATACAGCTACAGACCCGGAGAGGACACGATCTGTTCTGAGATCAGGACCAAATCAGCCTCAAAAATCGCCAACAATAACAATGTATCCGAGTCGGATCAGGTGGCACAACAGGATGTTACGTCCACGTTCCTTTTAGCCGGTGTGATTGGTGGCGTCGTGCTGCTCATTTTGATCATCTTGCTTAGTCTGTTTTGCTGGTACATGCACAAGAAGAGCAGGTCTTCCTGTTCCTCGTCCAAATGGAAATACAACCGAGGCAGGAGAAAAGACGACTACTGCGAAGCCGGCACCAAGAAGGACAACTCCATTCTTGAAATGACCGAGACCAGCTTTCAGATCGTGCCGCTGAACAACGAGCAGCTTCTAAAGGGCGATTTTAGGATCCAACCCATTTACACACCCAATGTTGGCATCGGGTACAGAGACTGCCACCTGAGTAACAACAGCATTGTTTACTGCAAGAGCAGCAATGTTCCTGGGGTGGAATTCTGCCACACGTGATGCTACGAGGACGTAATAAACATTCTCTGTACGACTGTACGATGCACACACACACAGACACACACACACACACACAGACACACACACACACAGTTTTATATCTAAATCTAAATCTGCATATGAATATACTCCCCTATGGTAATTTATACTGAGGACAACTATGTGAAAGCCCGGCTTTGGGTTTGTTCCTTATGTTTGTTAGCACATGGTTTTGTTATTTGTCTGCCTCTGGGGTAAGTCAGCGATGTTTCTACAATCAAGGCTGGTGTTTAAATGCACTAGTCCAGGTTTTCTGCCTCTCGGGTGTGAATGCGGATACCTCGCTAAGACATGAAACACAAACCCCTGCGGAGAAACGGTAGTAAAGAAAACAAACCGGTCAGGAAAATTAAACACTGATTAGCCTGCAGTGGAAAAAATAATACTGGACCGAGATGTTTTTACATCTTTTTTGTCCTGTTGTTGACGTGGCGGAGCAAAGCAGCCGTTCAGGAAATGAGCTTTTTGTAAAAGTCACATTTGAACACGGTTACAACATTTCAACACCACAAAGCCTGCAAGGGGCCAAGAGAAGCCGAAAGCTCGCGAGCCGATCTACAAGCTGGTGTCGTGTTTGGGTTGGCTTTCTGCCACCAGAGGGCAGGGTTTTTTTTTCTTTTTTTCCCTTCCTTTAGAGGATTCGTTCAACCATTAACCAGACGTTACAGATCCAATCCCACTAATTTCATATTGCCTTTTTTGTTTTCGCTGTCGTGTTTAGATTTTTATGTCAAACAAATTTAACGTGCAGAGGGCTGTCGGGGTTTCGGGTGAGGTTTCTGGAGCAGGTGTCTATGAGCTCATTCTCTCAGTCACTGATGTTTAATGTCTGTGCGTCTCAGATGACTTAAAAGCATTTACAAATTTTCCTAACAAGCACTGGAGTCTGTGGTGCATTATAATTAATATTATTATTATTATTATTATTATTATTATTGTTTTTATAATTTTCTTTCACTTCCGCTCCATGTTGAATCTGACAGCGTGTATACACAGCACTTTCACTTTGCTGGAAATCTAAGTCTCTCTTTTCTTATTTCTTTGTTAATGCCTTACAGGGTTACAGGTATGACTCGCATTTTCCTTTGTTTCCCAAGTTTAATCAGGCAGCTGTTTAGGTAGGATGATGAATTGTGGGTCAAAAGAAAACAAAAAAACTCCAGAATCCAAGCGGTGGTATGTGGCAGAGCTCGGTTTGCCGTCAGATCCCCGCATGAGCGCAATTAAAACTATTTTTAATGCTGCGCTGGTTTTTCCAAGCCGGGCCGCCTGCTTAGGAACGCCGCTTCACCACGGAGAACTCCTTATTATTATTATTATTATTATTATGCACTGTTTCTATCTGGATTTATTTGCTTTGACAAGATTTTATTTCAGGGGTCAAGTTCAAAGAATCTCTCGCTCATAATCCCTGCTTCTGACAAAAAAGGAAAGAAAGCAAAAGAGAAAGGAGGAGAAATATGCAGAGGTTATTTTCGCCCTGGAGGAACGAATCAGAATAAAGAGAAGAGAGGGAGAGAGAGAGAGAGTGATTGAGAGTGTTTAACCCTTCGTAGGCCGGCAAGGCGATCGGTTTTTAAAGAAATAAACCCGGCTCATGAACATCATCGAGCTCAGACATGATTCAAACTCCACATGTTCGAACTGAAAAAAAAAAATAAAACAAACCCACAAGTATTTTGTTCATGTAGCAAAAACAGATGTGTCTCTGAGAAAGAAGGGAAAAACAGAGCTCCTGGACTCGCTGGCGGTGTTCGCTGGCGGTGTGTTTTTCTCAGAGCGAGTTGCCCCCGGTTCCACACGGCACGTGTCCAGGTTCGAGAAAAAAATTGTTATTATTACTTACGCAAAACAAAGTCGTCTTTTAATCAGAGTGTTTTAAACAATAAAGTGCAGGTTTAGTCGCTAAAAATTTTATGCTGAAACCTGAAATCAGTTCTTTAAGAAAAAAAACTTAACTGTTATATAAAAACCTATAAACATATCATATGATAATCAAACAATTAACGCGATCACTCCAGTGGTTTAATTTAATGCTGAAAGGTTAATCACATCAAAATCAGACCTGTGCAATTATCTATACTAAAAATGTATTAATATAGAATATAATAATATTATATTATATAAATCTAATAGTATACACGTAGTCAGGAATTTATGTTGAGTTTGTCAGTAATTTAAGTATTTGATTATTATTATTTTTTGTAATAATTTTGAGTTGATGAAATAAATCTAGGCGCAGATCCTCTTAAAGCGATCATTTGTCCAGTTATCTGACGCTAGTCTCGATAAACACGTTAGAACACAAAATGCTGATTTAATCGAGGTTTAAATCGCGATTGTAATACGTGTTTAAATAATGACACAGCCCTAGTTTTATTGCTTATGTTCTGTAATGACGCAGCACCAGGACAGAGCTTTACACGCCAGCCTGTAGCCTCCACACGCAGTTTATACACTCACACAGTTTGTGCGATCATCACCTCTGAGGGTAGGAAAAATACACTGTCCCTTTTTTTAAAAGCAAAAGTTATTTGTTTTCATCTTTAACCTTGGCGATCTCTCTTACTTACTTTAAATGAAGTGATCTTTGATCCGTGATAAAAAGTAAGATTAAAAAAAAGTGATGTTGAGTTTTTCTTTGTTTTCTTTCTTTTTTTGTCAGAAGCACAGACGCCGCCCGTGTAATCAGCTCATAACATAGCGGTCATGCTAACTCTTCTCGAATGTGAGCACAGGAGCTCAGAAATGTTTATCCACCTCGGGTTATTTTTTTGTAAAGGTGGATTTTAACGAATATTTGTGGATTTAATGCGTCATGTCTCATAAAACTGTTCACCCTGAGACCCCCCCCGTCTCTTTCTGTCTCTCTCTCGCTAGCGGATTTTATCCTCCACGAGCCGACGTTCACTGATTGAATCCAGACTGTTTTTTTTTCTTCTCTCCATAACTTTGTGACGAAGTTACGGTGTTATGGAGAGACGGTTTTAATCATCGGCCGCACCTCTAAAGTTTCAGAGACAGAAAGCAGGAGTGGAGATCAGCGGGTTTTGCGTTTTAGCGTTTTAATGACTCTGCGACTCGGATGCTAATGAGTTCGGGTTTATTTGCAGAAGCTGCTCGGTGGTTCTGAACCAAACGACTTTCAGAACCGAACCTAAGGCAGGAAGGGAGAGGAGATTTACAGGATTCTAACAAAATTCAGACAAAACTTGCTGCAAAACTACATCTATCTGGAATTCCGCTGATATCTCTGATTATTTAATTACTGATAATTTAATTCTTTAATAAAAGAACACATTTAATTCTTTAAAAAAGAAAAAGCCATAACATCTTGAGCATTTCCATGATCAACTACAAAACGTCATTGGGTTTTTATTTTATTTTATTTTATGGTATAAACTGGATAATCCTGAGAGCCGCACCAACCAAAGCAACTTTTCCTTTATTTTATTTGATTGTTTTTTCCACAAGCTCATTGTTGTCTCATGTACGTGCCTTGAAAATAAATTGACAGTGTAGTCCTCGACACCTTTAATGTTTTTTGCACAAATTGTACATAAAGTTTTTTCCTTGTTGTTTGTTTTCGTTTTTTAAATAAAGATCTCTGATTTGAATAATGGTAAATTTGTCAGTTACATTTTCTTTATTCAGATCATTTTTATATTATTCTTGCTCGAGTACACTGAGACTTTTATTTGAATTTATTGCAAACCATATCAACTAAAAGTTAGCACTTTAGCTAACTACTTAATAATTAACAACAAAATAAACACAGGATAAAGCTCACGGTATCTGCGTTGTTTTTACTCATAAGAGAGAATTTTTTATTCTAAATAAGAAACAAAGCTGCTAATTTGTTTTAGCGTGTTTGCTGTAAAGCTAATACATACTTTAAATTGTTAGCTATAACATTACCGTACAGCTAGGCTCTTGCTAACTCCTGGATTAGTCTGTTAGTTTTATGCACAAGCCTGCGTTAGCAAAGCATGGCTAGACTACTGTAATGCTAGCTAATGTTAGCTGAACAGTTAAATCCTAGCGGTATGCTAGCTAATCATTAGACTGCTAATTGAAATGCTACAGTAGCTGAACATTTGATTATATTAATTTTTTCTGTTAACCGTCCTGTTCTCTTTGAGACAAGTGTGACCCATTTCAAGATCACATATTTTCTGAATTTTATACAGTTTATTTTACTGGAACAACACTTCAAAACTATTTAAACATGACTAAACTAAATCTTTTATTCTCATGTGTGTTTTAGAGGTTTCAAGACAGAATTTCATCAAAAACAGAACAGAATGTTCAGAAACCGAACTCAGTAGCCAATAGAGAGCTGCAGAACATATTTTTCAGGTTCACATTATGTGCTATATAAATGAGGGAGAGTCAAAAATTATCTGCACACTGGCTGTTTGAACTTTTAGAAGACGAATACATACTTAAAAAAATAATAATAATCTGACTGGTGCATATGGATAAATTGCATTATTGAAAATAATGACTGGTGCATATTGCTACCATGTGCGATATCACTGTTACTATACTATTTACTGTTACTAAAATCTCCACTATTACGACTAATTATATAATCACAGCTATATCACTAGGTCTTCGGTTTGTTGCAGGGCTTAATTGTGCATCAGTGGCTTACTGCTATATTTTTATTCTTTGCTGTTGCCGTTTGATTAAATCATGAAAGACTTTGAAGCAATACAATGAATATCAAAAATGTATAATGTTGTATTTCCTCATTAAAAAATGTTTTCAGCTGAGCTGTGAGCCACGAATGCACCGCTGTCTTCACTCACTTCTTCATCAGACGACCTCATGGGGCTGCTTTCAGGGAACCGAACAGGTGAAAGTCTGATAGAGCAAAATCAGGACTATAGGGAGGATGCTTTAACACCTCTAAACCAAGT
>JAQMYL010000020.1:19959625-19969789 GCA_030014365.1 Clarias pachynema
TACACCCCAATCATCTGCTGAAATTGTATTCTGTAGCACGACAGTTTCCCCTTTAAAAAATGATAAAAGAAGTATTATTGTTGCTACAGTATGTCTGATTGGTGAAACACAGTCATGTGATAGAATAAATGGTAAGAAAGTAACGAGTCGAGTGTAGCCGAATGTAGCGGAGTAAGAGTAGCGTTTCTTCACAAATCTACTCAAGTAAAAGTAAAAAGTATGGTGCAGTAAAACTACTCATACAGTAGAAGTACATTTTTCTTTTTTATTTACTCAAGTAAATTTAATGGATGTAAGTTGTTACTACCCACCTCTGCTTATTATTACTAATTTAATAAAAGGAGAGACAGAGTTTCTCCAAGTGCAAAATAACGTCGACGTCGACGACAACATTGTTTTTATAGAAAAAAACACGTTACAGGTGAAGGACGTATCTCCATCTGAGGACGCACATGTCTCCCGACTAATTTGTAAGCCAGTGTTCACTTTTCAGAACCACGATATCACATGATCCCAAACTGGAGGAGGACGAAACTTTTAAAGGCAGAGAGTCTGGTGAAGGATTGAGGGTTTCCAGAAGCTATGAGAAACTGTAAGTGAGAACTTCTTATCTAAACACTGACTGTAAATATAAGCAGACAAGAATCATGATGGTTTGTAGAGCAAATACAGCTTCAGGGAAAGAAAGATGCCAGTGGTTGCACATTTCTTACGAAGCAGGACGTCTGGGACTGGCTGGCTCTCAGTTCATTTCAAAATCTGTTAGAGGGAAATCAGTTCGTATTGAAATGAGGCGCAGCGTCTGATTAAATGAATGATTTGGGTGTAGCCGTTACTACCGCTTAATTAAAACTAGGTCGAGGGCTCTTTTTCTTCTCCGCTGTGGCCATGGCTGTGATCCCAGAACTACAGATCATTTTCATTGCAGTGTTAGTCTACAACACCTTCTGTTTAACCCAAATTGATAAAAAATTCACCCAAAAAGCTGATGACCAGGTGGGGTCACCTACCGACAGGCCATACAGACGCTTGCACGTTCAGTTCCATCCTAATAACACAGTCTCAGATCGTATTGTGGAATTAATCGTATCGTTCCTTAGGAAAATGTGAACAAAATTATGTACGAGTCTAAACTGATCACGATTACAGGAAACTGTGTCTGATACTTTAACAAACAAATGAATAATAACCTTTGTACCTTCAGAGGGCCTAATAACTCATGTATAGTGTGTCATAGCATTTCAGTAAAAACATGTGCAATAAATACAGAAGAGTGAGAACAGCAATACCAAAATTATACTAGCTCTAGCATTCCTTTTCCTTTAGTCAGTATTCAGCAGCTACTGTATGTCTTTCCTGTCCTTCTGTGTACACAAGAGATCCAGGTCAGCATCGAAATATAATATTTCCCAAAATTACTCGCTAATATGAGTTGAGGCGAAGAAAGACTTTTATTTACTAGAGTTTGTGTTAGAGAGTTCTAACACCAAAAGATTCATCTCGAAATCCAAATAAAAACATGAAGACTATGCTATAGACTAGATTTTAATGTTAAAGCTAATAAAATAATAATAAAGAAAAAAACAGGAAGAACATACTGAAACCCAGACTTTAAATAGAACAACTAATGTAAAGTGATAAGGAAGAGGGGAAACATTTAAGGACACATTCTGAGAACTGAAGTCTGGAACTAAAGTCCTAGTCAACATTCCCTAATTCTCTATTTAAAAGTTTACTTCGACTCTCTTCATTCCAAATATTTCCATAAGTTCATAAGTTAATATTATATAGTGTCTTTTTTCCCTCAGTTTCCTTTTCATCAGTGTTTTCAGGTTTCCTAGATCCCAGTCTCCTTAATTCACTCTAGTAATTGTCCTTACTGTATATAAGTCCACATGTGCATTGAAGTAACAATTTCCCCAAACTTTATAGCACACCATGAGACTTAATGAGAGTCACAACCTAACCCTTTAACAGTCTGCTCATGTTTTCGGTAGAGCACATTAAAAAAAAAAAATGTGTTGAACTTGACCTGATTGAGCCATCTCTACCAAACGGTTGAACTATGCAATGTTTAAAAATAATGTCCCCTAGATGTACTGTACCTGTGTCTTTAAATAGCATGACTTTTTAATTGGTTTTTCACATATCACAAAAAATACAGAGGATCAAATTCCAAAACTCATTTGCGCTGTTGCACCAGCACACATTATTTTATGCATTTATTGTTTATTATATCAAGTGATATTTCAATCACTGGAGGTTATACTGTACAGCTGCTTCATTGGCCTGAGTTAAAGTCAAAACATGAACTTCAGTGTGAAATTTCACTCCAGTTGATACCACGATACCATATCAGGTGTAATTGAGACACACCCACTGAAAGTCTCTAGTTACGGCTGAGCTAATACATAAATGTTATTATTATTATTATTATTATTATTATTATTTGTAAATAACCCTACACTTAATCCTAGGTATTAGTGTTATGTCTGTGATAACACTACCTCTATTAGTGAAACCTCTGGTGTTGAAACTGGTCAGTGTCCTGTCCTGCACTGGTGGTGTGGACGTCTCTGTAGCAGGTGGACTCTATTCATCCACTCTCATTCTTTTACCCTCCTTCTTCTCTTTTCATCTGACAGACAAGCTATCCTGTTTTACTCTTCTCGCCTCGTGTTGCTTTTCTGATGCAAATTTTCTGAAAGTGTCCTTGGACACATGAAGAGGAATCTGGGATCAAAGCCACATCGGAGAAGAAAAGGGTCTCGACCCAGTTTTAATTAAACTGCAGCGTTCTTTTCCCTCAGACGAAGACTGAAGCTCATTTGAATATGAACTGTTTCTCCTTTTACACACTGAGATTTTAGAAACACTTCCCTCACACAGAAGATTCACAGTGAAAATTCCCTTCCAAACTTCCTGCTTATTAAAAATTTCCAAATGTAGATATTTAATATCAGATCTAAAGAGCTGGACCGGTTTACAATAGTGCAGTGCTGCATTATTATAAACATGCAAGTTCATGCTAAAGAATTCCCGCCTTTAAATATGTCTAGCTGTAAAGAAGAACTAGTGTTGATGTTGCTGAATCAGTAACGGTGAGTTACATTTTACTCCTGTAGTGCAGCGGTAAAGAGTTCTTTTGGGAGATATATTAAGAGTCATATCCCTAACAGCTAGAGGTTGCGAGTTCAAATCCCGAGTACATCATGAGTGCATACTCACTCTGGGTGGCTGGTGTCGCTGTGATTCACTCTCACATCACATTGGACTTGACGAAATAATGGAGATAATCTTGGAGTTCAATTTCTGTAACAATTAATCTCATTCCAGCCACCAGGGGGAGCTGTGTGATTTTTTTTTTTTTCATGTTTTATTTCAAAAAAAAAAAAAATAAATAAATAAATAAATAGATAAATAAAGATATTTTCAACTGTAGATGATCCAGAAATTGCCCTGCACAAGTACCCCGCCTCGTGCTCCAGGCCCCCGGGATACAGGGTTAAGCAGTCGATGAGTGAGTGATGATAATCAAAAATAATTGTTTCTTTATTTGTGGGTAGTTTAAGTATTCATTTAATTAATAGTTTAATTCAGAATAATGAACAGTCTTCGACATAAAAGTAAACTAAATTAAGCCCCGCCCCTTTCTCTAGGTATATAACTTGGTGGTGTTTTAGCCATTTGAGTCAACTTAATCTTTGTAACGTTTACATCTTTTAAAGTTTGATATTAATTAGTCTGTTTATCCTTTATATACTGTGTGTGTGCGTGTGTGTGTGTGTCTGTGTGTATTACAGCCAATACAAAACAAAAAAACAAAAAACGGACAACAACATTATCATCGATGCATGCCTACAAGATAACAAATACAATACAGTTGCTAGTGTGAAATGTGTTAATTTAATAATGTATTCGCTGTAATCATCTTCGTTAGCGTTATTGTTTGTAATATAATTTGGCGAGGCTTATTGTTGGCTCGCTCTGAGCGCTTGCGGCTTTAACAGCCTGAACTTGGAGCGAGTTCTCATTGTGAATGCAACTGCCAGGACTAACTCATTACTCTCATGGTCAAACACACTTCCTGTCAGTCTCACACACACACATACACACACACACACACGCACGCACGCACGCACGCACGCACACACACAGAAATCTGCCAAGTGTAATCATGCTCAGCTTTTTCTTTTGTCTCAGAGAACACAGTGAACTGTTCAGCTTTTCTGTTTAATTAAAGCTCCAGCGCTAATGCTAAACTCAGACACGCCCAGTGACTTGAAATAATCCAGCCTCAGGTTGTTGAACTGAATTCAAAAAAGCTAGCAAAGTAAAGGAAAAACTTCAAACTAAAAATATCGTGTCATTTATTTATATTGTCATACATTTTATTTATCGTTAATCACTGTAACGTTACGTTCTACTTCGTCCTGTTGCACCATCGTTAGCTCTCATGGTTGTAGTTCATTATCACAGAAATATGCGCTGAAGCACGAGATCGCAGGCAGAACAACATGCAAAGTGAAAACACACAAGATGAATCATTTGAGTTTTTTATTGTGTTATAAAGTCAAACTTGCTTCGAGTAAATCAGGTGTCGAAAGACAGATCCGGCTGACCGCTAATCATTTTCCTGCATCATGAGTGGCAAGATACTGTAGATTAATTATTATTATAATGAATTATTCCCAGTTTACTTGCTTGCTCCATTTAAATTGCCATAATTTTTAGTGTTCCCCAGTTCCCAGTATCCTCACTCATCTCTAGTAAATGTTAATGTCTATAACTGTACGACAGTAGTGTTCTCCTGTTTCTCTTTTCCTTCACTTCACTCTTCAGGTTCCCATTGGTCCTTAAATTTCTTGTTTGCTCCACTTTTCCAGTGTGTCCAGCTTCCTAATTTTTGAGAGTTTCCCTCGTCTTGTTCATCGGTGTTGCATTTCTCTGTTCCCAAGTTTCCAGTGCTATAATAAAGTGCTCTATATTATTCCAGCCTTTGTTGTTCCATAATTTCCATTTCATCATCATTTTGGATTTCAGTTCTTCTAGCTTCTGTTTTACCAGTCTTCTGCTTAACTTTGGTAACCATTGAAGTTTTCATTCCCTCATTCATGCTCTATAGCGTGTATAAAATTTAAAATATCTTGTACAGGGTCACAGGAGACCTGGAGCCTATCCCAGGGGAACAGGGAACATCCTGAAGAGCCAATCCATCAGACGGCACATACACCAAGGAACACTAGTTAGCCTAATCTGTAGAAATCTGAAATTTAAGTACCCAGAGGATATTGTAAGAACATTCAATTCAATTCAATTTTATTTGTATAGCACTTTAAATAATTGTCATTGTCGCAAAGCATCTTTACACAATCGAAATTATGGAAGTTTGTATGAAATGTGAATGTGTAAGAATCAAAATGATCAGATTGTCCCTAATGAACGAGCCGAGGGCGACAGTGCCAAGGAAAAACTCCCTGAGGTGGCAATAGGAATTTACCTTGAGAGGAACCAGACTCAAAAGGGAACCCATCCTCATCTGGGTGATAACGGATAGCAGGGATTGATCAGGGAGTCATACTGTGTGAGACTGGAAGTTCAGTATAACAGGAGATGTATTTAACTTAATATGGAGTATTAGATATTGGAGGCTCCAGTCCTGAAGTATGGAGCGACTGCAGTCACGAGCTGTCTGCATCAGCTGAGGACAGGACCATCTTCATGGTAAAGTGAAATCGTCCCCAGTTACCACACGCATCCCAGACAGAGGGGTATGAAGGGTCCAGAGGGCAGAGGGGGTCTGGATCACTGGCAGCTCAGGAATGACATGTATAGCTCAACGAGAGATAGGGAAAGAAAATAGAGAGAGAGAGGAGAAGAGAGAGAAGAGGAGAGAGCAGAAGAGAAGGAGAGATAACAATTAGGTATGGTCACGGTCACACACTGTAAAAAAAAAAGAAAATCTTTAAAAAAACGTCAAATGACTGGCAGCAAAGGCTGCCAAACAAAAACCATAAAATTAACGTAAAATACTCTAGTTCATATTATGTGCAAAAACATTAAATTCACAGAAATTGTTATTATACAGATTTTTCCTACATTTAAAATCAAAACACTTTCAAATAAAGCAACAACACAAAAAAAAAAACAGTTGTTTACTGATCTTAGATTCTTAGATTCAAAATAAAAAGCTAATCTTTTCCTCTGTTGCCCGAGTAACAGATTAACAAAGTACTTGAAATCATATTTAATACTACATATGTTAAAGAGAACCTCAAGAACTTGTTGGGGCCTGTTTTTTTTGTTTTTTTTTGTTGATAGAACATAATCATAATCAGTCCAGAATCAAGTTTGAACTCTACAACCAGCATTAACAAAAAGGCTATGCAATTTAATCCAACAGGACAAGCTTGTACATCAGTGTAAACAACGTATTTTCACCACTGACCGGCTCTTAAAGGTTATAAATAAGATAATACAGAAAGGATCTCAAAATGATCAAAGGTTGAAGGAGTTTGCTTTTATATCACCATGAAAAGATTCAAAGTAGAATTACAGTATATTGCACTCTGTATTTACTGGTGATGGACTTGTCTCTCTACTGGATGCCTTTTCTCCCATGTTCAATGTTTATCTAAAATCGAAGAAAGTTTCGTTATCACTGGCAGTAAACAGAGCTGGAAAATGCTAATGTAAATATCAGACAGAAGAAGGCAGCCACATATACATTTCAAAACTAAACTGGCAACAAGACAAGGATGATAAAACAAAGTTTGTTAATGTGGGCTTCTACGATGGCTCTTTGGAAACACACCAGCTGTCATTGAGCAACAACGGTATATCCTGGGCCCACAACGAACCACATGTACATAACAATATATGAATAAACAGATAATGTGTTAGTTCAGTGTAAACTTTTAGGAAATTATAAATTAATATATAGAATTTCAGGTACCCATCTCAGTGTGTGGTCCAAGTTTTCCCCCAGGCTACAGGAAGACAATCAGAAAGGAAAGCCAATCTGCTGTTTTGACTGTATACCATGTGCAGAGGGAGAAATCAGTAATATAACAGGTATAGCAAATATTTATATATATATATGATCTCTATGGAATTAGAATAAGATGTGTCAATGCATATACTGTATTATATATGTGAGAATATTTACATGAACATACAGTAAGTCATCTCGGCCCCTGTCAGGCTAACAGTGTCAGACACTAATACTTATACTGCAGTTAGGTTTCAGAGTACAGTACACACACTGGCTCTCTCTCGAAACTCTTACTGTGCATGCTCTTAAAGAGCTCGCTCACCCTCCCTGTCCATCTGACTCCTTTACCCTTATAGGTGGAAGTGAATTCCTGCGGCTTCTTAGCAGTGACATGGCAGAGTAATGTTAACGGTACCTGAGACTCGCCTGAGATTTGCGATAGACGAACGTGACAGTGTTAATAAATGAGTAATAAATTAGCTTTTTTTCTCACATTGAAACACAATGACATTTCATAATCATCAGTCTTCTCCTCTGTCCCTCCTCTGCTTTCCTCCTCACCTGTAGCTCACCAACGTGTCTTCACTCCTCTGAATTTACACAAAAATCATTTACCGGCTGCAGAGTCAGACCACCTCTGCGTGCTAAACATTTGAAGGACGCCTGTTTCCCATTGGCTGGTTCTTATCACGTTACATCTGTGTCTGATACCTGAGCAATAAACTCAGGCGTATTTCGCGGCAGGTCCCGCCCTCACTCGAGCTCTTATTTAAATGCGCCAATCAGAAAGCAATAATTAGAATATACCCGCCTCTGATTGGCTGTGACAGTAAACGCGGAGAGCGCATGAAGTTTCTGCTAAAGTTTTTGGTACAAAAATAACACCATAGTTCCCCACATACATCAAAATATCAAAATGTAACTCCCGCGACGTCTCACCCCCCACTTTACTCAGGAATAGGTAAAGGCTAAAAAGGTTTTATTGCAATCACCAAACTGAAGACTGGAACTCAAGCAACAGAAAAATTCCACAACCTGCACTGCTTTAAAACAGCTACACAGCAAATACAATATCCTTGTGTTAGAATATGCAGGCCTATATTAAGAAAGCTGATGGCCATATTGCCATGGTGATTTTTCAGAACAAATGTCATCAAAACAAAAAGGATTTGTTAAAACAAAAAATATATATATTTGTGGTGTTTACAACGTGTGTATGTGTGCTGCACTGAGTATCTGTCTCCTACAATTATGTCAAGTAAGAGGCCTTTATTTCACTCCTGAGCTGTTCGGTATAGCTTGCTGAAATGGCCTAAGTTACAATTCTTGATGCTTTTTGATCTCTTGACGTTGTGACCATGTTTTAAGCCGGCTATGAAATTGCCTATGCTTTAGCTATAAAATGGTACAATGCACTAATGATTGTGATTGAATGACCTATGATCTTCATATAAACTGCTGAACTCTCACACTCTGCCTGAGTGCTCATGAGTTGGATACATGTGATGACCACAGGCTAAACATGGTGAGATTTAGCTGTAGATTTGCTCCACCCCCTGCAGGAGAGGTTTGTACATGTCCTTCAAAGTGACTGACAGCTCAAAGATTTCCACATCAACACTTAAGGAATATTTTGAACTCCTCTTACTACTGAATCTGCTACTATGAACCACCTACTAACTTCTACAATCCACCTACAAACATTCTGAGCAATGTCCTGACGAAGGCTTTTTGATTTTCTGTTATCTCAAGATGGCACTCGTTCAGGATCAAATTCAGGGCCTTAAGAAAAGACTCTAATCTTTTAAACCTAGAAAAGAAAAGAAAAAAAGAGTAGATTTGGAGGTAGTAAGATGAAGTGTAACTGTGACACACCTCTGTTTTGAGGCTGACATCACTCAGTGGTCAACACGTCAGCCTATGGATCAGAAGGTGCCAGATCCTGCCTCCTTTAGCAAGAGCTGCGCATACTGTATGTGTAGCGAGTTAAAATGTAAATCACCCCAGTGTCTGCCAAATAATGTAAACATTTTAGACAAACTTTGGCCCAGTGTGTGTAAAACTTAACTTTCTGCACAGTGTTTAAGTCTGTAGTTACAGTAGGTCTGAGGTCTGAATACTGATGTGTGTAGTATCAGTGATAAATCCTCCCTACACAGTTTTTATATTTTGCTTTCTCCAAACTGATCCAGATTTGTGAACGTGATGCAGCGAGAATCCTCCAGCACTCCGATCAAAGCACCCTGTAAACCTCTTCAACAGGAAAATCTCTGATAAACCCTCAGTACTTGATACTTGCTGGTAATAAAACACACACAGATCAGCATCAGCACTGCAGGGAAAGTGCGGCTAAAGGGCCGCGGTGCAGTGCGGTGCGGTGTGGTGTGGTGCGGTGTAGTGTGTGTGACGGCTGTAATAAGAGGCGTTTTATTGCTTTTGTAAAGAATGCATGCGGAATGTTTCACGGTGATGGATCTCAGCAATAAAACACAGCAAAAGGCCGAATGGGAAATCAGTCTGAGAAAGGAAACAGGAAATGTAATATATTTAAGGCAGGTGTGTTGTGGTTATAACCTCCAGTTAAACCTGCGATAATGAGAAGCTGATAGATTTCACGGGCTGGTGAACCATCTTACACGCCTAGCCTTAAAACGATAAAACGATGTCCCAGGTTGTAAAATTAAAAACATTTAGCGCAACACAGCATGGGTCAAATTAAAGCAATTAATGTCGCTAATTAAACTGGTGATGGAGAATTCTCTGAGCTGTTAACAAAGACCTCTTTCAGTCTATCAGACAACAATCTGTGTGTGAGTTCTGACAGTAGCGCAGCTGCAAATCAAAGGTTTATATTAATGCGCTTGCTCTAATGCGTTATGGTTTCCATAGTAACAGCTCATTCACAGGGGCATCAGCACAGCAGACGCTCCACATAAGCAAGACATTTAAAAAAGTCATTGAAGTTGTCTTTTTCTAAGGAGATGCTTATGCAACATATATGGAAGGAGTCTCCAGTGTCAGTGCTTTGAAGATAGAGATAAAGCTGTAAATCTTACAGAGACGGGTCCAGGTCCAGACAATGGCATTGCCTTACACCTTACACACACACACACACACACACACACACACACACACACACACACACACACACACACACACACACACACACA
>JAQMYL010000020.1:20007062-20024078 GCA_030014365.1 Clarias pachynema
AAGCTTCCAATAGAATGAACGAACTAATTAATTTTCTCAAAACGTTATAAAATTAAGTAGAGCTTTCATTTTTTGTTATAGTACGAAGCCCCTAGATGGACAAAGGAGGAGAAAAAACGGCAGAAAAAAAGTAATGTTTTGCGTTATAACCCCAAACTTTAGAGATATCCCAAAAAGCAAAGGTTTTGGGTTATAGCACAAAAGATTTGGGTTATAATGCAAAACATGACGTGTTTTTTTTTTCTTCTGCCGTTTTTTTTTCTCTTCCTTTGTCCCCTTAGAGACTCTGTAGACTCTGTGGTTTTCTCAGTTGAATATGAAAAAAAAACATTGCTGATTATCAACACGGGAATGAATGGCAGCGACAGCTTCCCGTTCAAAACAATAGGCGGTCAAAATGACCGGTGAATCGCGTTAAAAGTACGTGACACTGGCGCGGCGCTTCTAGTGTTAAATAAGCTCCTTTCTTGCACTAGTGTCAGCAATATAAATAAAATAAATGAAACATTGTGAACATTTCTGAAAACATCCTGTCCGCCATTAGCATGCAAGAGTTTGTTGTAGTGTCTCCACAGTTCACTGAAACAAGTTTTGGGGAGTTAGTGTTTTACAATGTTACAAAGATATGAACCTAGAAATGGTTTACTGTATAAGTTCTCTCAGGTTTTAGTACAGAATGTGACTATTCCCACAAGAAAGATGTTAGCATATAATGCTAAACAGTTGATTTCAATGACATATAAATTGTCAGTTACAAACTGCTTTACAAATTGTTTTACCGATCTTAAAACTGCTGTAAATGTTATATACTGTACACTATTTTACACAGTGTTTAATATTTTGATACCAGTGAAACATGAAATAAAAGCATGTTTAACACCAAAATGCTTTATGTATTCATTTCATTATAAAATGTATTTTATATTATTAAGTAATTTTCCTTAATACACATGAGTACATTTTGTTTTATCTGCTTAAACTAAAAAAGATTATTCCTCAAATAATGTTAAAATCATCATGTGTCTGGCTAAATAATTTAGGATGTTTTACATGATTTATTCAAGTAGATTCTTCTAAAAAAACAAGCCTTAAAAACTGCTTAAAAATAATGTGTGCAATATTGTTACCATTTTTTTTTTTAAGTAGATAGCACATAAGACTTTTTACAGTGTACGCAGTTTTGGCCTGTTTGTTTGTTTCTGAATGCTGATCCATCTACAAACACTTCCATTTCTGCATTCTGCAAAGGAATATCTTGTAAATCAGGTCTTGGGATACAAATTTCATTAGTTACAGCTACACAGTCATGTGGTTCACCATCACCTTCTGTATGAAGAAGAGTAGCAGGGTTAAGCACTGTGCATCTCTTAACTGTAATATTTATCATTTCCTGTAAAATTGTACTATACCTCAACCATCGTGCTGTTGATATATGTGCCGGTTTTTGTTCCAGGAGAAGTAACGAAACTCCATGTGGAACCAATAAGGTCTAATCACTGTACCCTACTATATCCCTAGAGGCTGTTACAACTTTTTCAGCTGCTGCAACGGCTCGTAAACACGTTGGTAACCATGATGCTACATGAAGTAGTTTTGCTGAAAAATAGGCCACAGGTCTGAGTTTACTCCCATGATCTTGCAATAGCACAGATGTCATGCAAACCTCGCTTTTCATCTACTGTCTGTACAAAAGGTTTATTTGGATCGGGGATCCCCAAAGTAGGTGTGGTTTGTAGAGCCAATTTCAAATTAATGAATGCCTTTTCTGCCTCTTGAGTCCAACTAAGTGCACTGTGCACATTTACTGCTTTACGATCCTGCACAAATCTTCAGGTACACCTGGAATATTTGCTTCTTTCACTGTAAAGATTGGTGCTCTAACTGGTGAGTGTTCACATGGAATTATCACTCCATCCTTTAATAAAGACTTAAACACGGGAGTGATGCCCTCTATCGCCTCAGGTTTCAGTGGGTACTGTGTTTTACAAGGCCTATAATCTGACTTTGGTGTGATTCTCACAGGTTCAACATCACATCTGAGTCCCACATAATGTTGTCCCTTTGCCCAAAGGCTCTCTGCACTGTTTTTAGCCTTGGGTCACTTATTTCTATCTGTGGGAAGCTCCAATGCACTCTCTTGTGATTTAATGTTGACACTGGAATTATCTCTACAGCTCTCTTAGCTTCTACCAACCAGTTCAGACCGACCTTGTATGTGTTCATTCTTTTGTTATACCAAGTCTCTGTGTCTCCTACAAGAACCCAATCATTAACTCTGAGGTTTTTCAACACCCACGGTCCCAATTCTTGCCATTCATCTTTACTATTTTTGGATAATGACACATGAGAATGTAACCCTTCTATGGTAAATTGGTGTGGCACTCCAGTTCTAACACTTATTCTAGAGAGGTCTAAAGGCATTTTCTAATCTTAATATAGTTTGTAAAATAAGTTCAGAAAGGTTACTTGCAGAGGTTAGCTCCAGCGAATCTTCAATGCAAAGCATTAAAGGTTTTAACTCACCCTCTCCTTTAGGTTTGCTCCCCGTGTCCCCAGCCTCTTTCTGTCAATTTTCATTCTGTTCCTCGCTACCTTTTTACTCTCCTCAGCTCCTTCTCAGACAGTCTTTAATCCAATGGTATTCACTTCCACTGGCAAAACAGCCATCTTCTCTCCCACGACCGCGTCATACCGCGTCATACCGCGTCTCCTGTACTGTATTCCTGTGGTTTGTTGAGCATTGTGACTCTGGTCTTCTCTCTTCTTATTGCGCTTATCTTTTTCTTGTGCTACCAGCTTTTCCACGTGTACTGCATGTTGTTTAATGAGAGTAAGTTTCCCAGTGTCCCAGCCAACGCACATTCTGAGTGATGTCCTCCTGTAATCTGTTCATGAAACTGTTCCTCAGGTGTGCTTCATACGGCGAAATTGCTGCCACAGACATGTCTGCAGGCCTCTCCTGTCCTCTTTTTGCATCAAGTACCTCAGTGAGGTGGATGAGATATTGTGACATATACAGGAGATATTTTCTCCAGGTTGTTGTTTGTACATTGCTATTTTAGTCATATCCATTTTTACTGGGAACGCTTCTTTCCACGCTGCTGTAAGGCTCACCACAAAACCATTAAATGCTTGGTTTTCTCTGTGATCAGCCTGAGCTCACCATGCGAAAACATTGTCCGTTGGCCAGGAATACTTAATCTTCGCAAAATCCGCACCCAATTTTCTTCCCAAAAGTCTCCGCATTTCATGAGATGTCAGGCAAAACTCTGATCTCAAAATCTGCTCATTTCATCACCAAATTTCTGTCCATGTGCCCTTTCAATATGCTTTATTGTCCATGGTCGGTGAACGAGCATCGCTGTGCCATCTGCCCCTGCTACTTCAACCATTGGAGCAGTGATCACTTGATGAAGATCTCACTTGATGAAGATCTCCTCTCTCTCGTCCTCGCTGTCATCAGGCAACGGTTGTAGATCGACCTTTTCCCTTTTCAGCTGGGACTTGGTTCGACTACAGTATGTGACGAAATTGGGGACAGAGCTGTGCTTGCTGTGCGGGGGCCTTAGGCCTGTCAAGAAGTTCCTTGTCCATCATGTCTTGCTCGATCTGCTGAAGGGACTAACTGTCGAGGAGCTGAGGGTCATGGGGGGCAGCCGTCCAGGTCGGGATCTGAAACAGACTTAAAACACTGAAGGAATCAAAGTTTTGTGCTTGCAGTTTAGGTTGTATGCATTTTTCTCTAAGTTCTGCTTCTGTTTTCCACATATTACATCCTACCCAATTGATTTACTTTGTTTTTCTTTTTATTATTTTGATTCTCAATCTCTTTTTGTTGTAATCTCGCCTTTAATAGTTCTAACTGTCTAACTGGCGCCTACTGAAACTCCCTGCTTCAGGAAAGCCACACTCCTTAATCCACATTTCTACTTGGGTCACAGACTCGGGGCTTAATTTCTAAACATAAATTGGATGTTAGGTTTATCACAACTCCGTGTAATCTTTTCTTTAGTTTTGCCGTTACCCATGATTTTTACTTATCATATTTACGCATGCCACTACTTCATAGTGAACTCAGTCCCCTTGACTGTTACCTGTGCATCTTGCACCCTGACTGGATTTACCTCCGGAGGTTCTTACACAGAGCGCGTTTGCTGCGGGGCCAGGTTTTCGTAAACCAGCGAAACCATTACCCACTCTCTTTTCTTACCCGTGTGATAAATCTAAGCAAAAGTCACAAAGGTTTTATTTTAAACTTCTGCAGAAGGAACAGTCTCATACAGCAAACAATTGCAGCATGGAGAAAGGTAATTTCTTTCCCTCAGCTGCCCTATTTTATACACCAACATCTCTGCTAACACCCCATACATGAAGTTCCTACATTCAAACTCACAACTCTTTATCTGACCCAGAGCAGATGTCCATACCTTATCATTTATTCAGGGACTACAGTCAGGTTATTTCTGTTCTGTTCTCTGCCTTGTGTTTCTAAGCTTCAGCAAACAAGTTTAATTGTGGCACAATTACAAAATGTGATTTTTCCATTACAACACACCAACCTGTAAATGCTCTTTTGCACAATATTCATCAATTGCTAATTTGCACAAACTATTTTTTATCTTTGTTGCTACTTACGGAACGTTTACTGTTTACTGTTTCTCCTCCCACTACCTCAACTCATCACCTCATTACCACAGAGTACTGTAACGTCATGTCGCATTGTCACTTTGTCGCTCTTGTTTGCACGTGCACTGTATGTTGTCTCTTTTGTAAACATAGATAGTTCCCTGTTAACTTGAATGTCAATCTGTCTTGTCCCAGCTAGCCGGCTAATTAGGTCTCTTAGTGAGCTAGTTAGTCAATTTATGTTGTTAATTTATGTTGCATATACTGTGAACTAAACTGTACTGTATATGGTTGAAGTGACAATAAAAGCCTACTTGACTTCACTTGACATATTTATATATTTTACATATTTCTACTTTATATACTTTTTATATGTTATATTTTTTCCTATTAGCATTTTGCCTCCTTATTTCCTTTTTTCTTTTCAACAGTCGTGTTCAAATCATTTCACTGCATAACATACTGTGTATGGTTGTGTATGTTACAAATAAAAAATTTAATTTGAATTTAAACACAGTTTAAGTCAATGCTGCCGATAACACGAATGAGGAAGTCTAGTAGAGATAGATGGCGAACGGCATTGTTACCCTCTCATTAATTTTTGAGTTAACCTATTAAACTGTATAACACAAGTTGTCTACACATTTAAGCATGGGCATACTGCAAGTATACAGAATACAACAATGATTCACCCAAAATTGTAGGCTCTTCTACCTTAGCAAGTGTGCCCTTTTGAGACATTAGAAAAAGGATCCAGAAGAATTCACAGCCCAAAAACAGAATGGACAGGACCTGTTGCCAAGGTAAATGTCAATCACTTTGGTACACTAACCAAGCAGCGCTTTCATTCTGACCGGCCAGTCATTTCTGTAAACAAGGATGGGTGGATTGTTTCACTCCTATCCTTCCCACGTGGGGTGGATCTCGCTATGCTGTCTATGACATGGTGAACGTTTAATGTTTAGATTAGAAAATCTAACATGCACTTTTGTGTGATCATCATCCGAAACTAAAAAGTCTCTGTTTAAAGTTTAGGGAGTAAAAGTAGAGGTTAGTAGATGTAAAAACTATCACATATGGGAAAAAAATCTAATAATGTACAGATGCATGAAAAAAACTGTAAAAAATACAATGATCTTAGTACAGTATGTGTCCTACATTCATGTGTGATTCTCTGTTTAGTGAGAATTATAACTATTTCCTCAGACATGCCTCGTCTTTGCTGTTAGCTCTTCAGCCACACTCTTGAATATTCTTAGTATGTTTGTTCAAGTTCCAGCTATAAGTCTAGACTGGAGAATGGGCAGGCAAAACACCCAGAGCCGAGTAAATCAATTTCACTTTACCTCCTATAACCTGCATGTTCAAATAGCAGACATTTCAGTATAATAATATGGACACCTTTTCATCTTTAACATAAATCACTACATTCATCATTAATATAGTTCTGTTTAACACACAGGGTGACACCACAAACCAGGATCAATCTCTGAATGCACTGAAGCATTTATACCAGACAGAGCATGCATAATAAGTTCCAGTGGGAGTCCACAATGGCTACCAAGAGCAAATGGGTACAGAAAAACATAAAACCAAACATGATTAAATGTGTTTATATTGATAAAATAAAAGTGTTTAATGTCCGCAAGCAATATATTACCTATGTAAAACAAAATAGTATGCAAAAGAGGTTATTATTTTTGTTACACGACTTGACATTTTTAGGGATGTTTAACCTTAATACAGATTACTGTGTACTGAACTGTATATGGTTGAAATGACAATAAAAGCTCTTTAAAGTTGACTTGACTTCTTTTGTAAAAAAAAAAAAAAAAATTTTTTAAATATGGTCTCAAGTTACATACATTGAAAATTGACCTTTTAACCAAACAATATTTTCATTAAATATTTTTTTTTCATTTGCTCACCTTACCCACCCTTACTTGTCACTGATCCCTTAAATAAAATTTTGGCAAAAGGAACACCCCATATGTTTTTTTTCTGCAGTGTATTTAACATTAGACAAACAGACGTTCATTCAAACGTTACCTGAGTAATAACTTACCATAAAGCTTGCATGATGGATCAAAGCTGTACAGCTGATCTCCAGATTCCCATCACTCTCATACATTAACCACATGATAACTGAAAGCTCACCTGATGCCCACCTACACTCTATTCATGCATTAAACATGGAACTTGCTGGGATCACTGACACTGGGCAGGTGATGTTTAACAATGTCAATTAATCTGTCAGAAAAAACCCAGGTGAGGCTTGAACTCACAACCTCGGCATGGATTGGCATGTACGGTTGTATAAGTACCATGTGCTAAATGATTGCTCCACTAGAGCCACAGAGTCTAGGTTATGCCCGCTTACACTTTTAACCTGGATTATTTATGGACATTAAATTGTATGCAAGGTTCAATTATGGGGGGGGGTATGTATCTCAAATAGAGGTTATTATGACCATTGGAACTGTACCTCAGCATGGCTTTACATGTATATACTGTAGAAGGAGACCATGGTGATGATTTGCATCACTATGTTAGTGTTTTTTTTGTTTGTTTGTTTTTTTGTGTTGTGTGCTCTAACTCCTTTTGTGTTGCTGGAAAAAATACTCAGCAGGATCTGAAAAGATTAGTCAAATCTTTACATGTACTCTCAAATACTTCAGAAACAACTAGAACACTTCTGACAGGTGACCTAAATAACATTATCAATTATATTCAGAGAAACTTATGATAGAATCACAGGCACTCAAGGCTCACCCATGCCAAAGCAATTTACTAGGTGAACTAGACATCACTTAGTTCAAGAAGTTTTTACTAACCACCACAAAGCTACAGTACAAAATCCATATGATGCCAACTAACATTGGTTCTACTCAAGCTCTAGTGGAGATGACACTGGGCATTCAGCTACTGTAGGTCACATGTACTGTACCACTGGATTAAACTTACTATATGGTCCAGGTGAGGCTTGAACATGTGACCATGTGACCACTGAGGTCACTTAGACTAGGCATGCAAATATGTCACCAGAAACAGTAAGTAGAGTTTAGGTTTAAGGCATTGTTTGAACTCAGAAACTAGGCATTGATGCATCTTTACGGTTGTCTAAGTACCGCGCCCAACTGAAAGCACTCCTTACATTCTTTTTACGAAACTAACTGGGACCACCAACATTGGGCAGTTGACATTTGACTCAATCACTTTAGTGAAAGCATTAATAAGTACCACTTACTACTGAGTGCACCAATGGAGTTACAAAGGTCATGGTACACCTACTTCCCCTTCCAACTTGTCACTAACCACTACTGAAGCTACAATTACATATTTCCATGAAGGGATGTAACTTGGTCAGCAACAGTATTTAGGTAGGTGGTACATGTCAAAGTAACATCCACATGAATGGCAGGACCCAAGGTGTCCCAGCAGAACATTGCCCAGAGCATCACACTGCCTCACAGTTGGCTCACCTTCTTCCCATAGTGCATCCTGGAGCCAACTCCTCCCCAGGTAAGTGATGCACACCCACATGGCCATTCACGTGATGTAAAAGAAAACATGATCCATCAGACCAGGTCAACTTCATCCATTGTCATGACTTCTTCCATTGCGCCGTGAACAAGTTCTGATGCTCACATGTCCATTGTTGGAGCTTTTGTTGGAGTACACGGGTCAGCATAAGTGCCCTGACTTTTTCACTAATTGCGCTGAAAAAAATGTGATCCTTGTTACAGTCTATCAGATCCCACCTCTTGACAAGTGTGAATGTACGGAGATAATCAATGTTATTAACTTCAACTGTCAACTGTTTTAATGCTATTGCTGATCGGAGAACATAGTAAAATAAAGATTATCACACTGGGTTGTAGATAAATATAATATGTTAATGATATTCCCTTCTTTTCTGCTCTTTCTATTATGTTGTGAAACCCTTAAATTAAATATGTATGTCACTTCAATCTTTTATATAAGATCAAACTGGATATAAATGTTCAGTCTTTTTTTTCTTAAATAAAACTATTAAATTGTATGGTTCCTTAGCAACTGATGCACTTTGCAGGTTCATTATTAGCTCAGCAACAAAGCTTTGAAGATCGAGAGAAGTAATTAAAGAAATTAACACTGCTATCATCAGTATGGTCCATCTGCTGTCTTAGTTCTAAGCCATCTGTCAGAATTGCACACAGATAAGTATTATGTAACTCTTCATGATCTCTTGCTAAATTAAAAACTTGTGTACCTTTCCTTAATAAATGCGCTTCAGCCTGATTGAGGATCAGGAGATGCAAAAAAAAAATAATAATAATAATCTAATGCAATCTTTTAGACCCAGTCAATATTTCTGCCAATCTGATCTGTATTTATCCCTGCGTTTCAGAATGCGTATGAATGCGACTGGAACTCGTCTGTGATTCTGTGACTTTGCTGGATTTGGTCTCAGTTAATCTTCATTAATGTGTAGAAGTGGGTAAGATCTTTCAGGAAGATGTAGAAGTTGTCCCTGTTCACTGTTCTAGCAGAAAAACAGCAAACTGAACATCATTACAACTGAGAAATGATCATATGCTTACTAAAGACTAAACTTCGGCAACATTGCACTGATTAACTTTTTTAATTTACTTTAATTTTCTCACAGTCTCTCTTTTTTCTTTTTCTTTTAGAAATAGAATCACAGCTTGTCATTTTTCTGAGAAACCGCAAAGGCGTGTAAACTGACTGTTACAAAGCTCCGACACTGGAGACTCCTTCCACTAATGTTCAACAAACATCATTAACTCACCTTGTGAATTTAAGTGAATTGTCTTATGTTTCCGGTGAAGGAGTTTTTAAAAATTAGAAATTAATCATTGACTCTGGACTAATCGAGTCCAGAAATCAGCGTCCCTGTGGTGTAAATTACTGTTGTTGTTGGTCTTTCGGCTGCTCCCGTCAGGAGGTCGCCACAGCGGACCATCTGATCCGCACAGCAACTTGGCACAGGTTTTACGCCGGATGCCCTTCCTGACGCAACCCTCCCATTTTTTGCCAGCACTGCATCCAGTAATGAATATAAATTGTTTAATTGATCATTTAATCATTTAATTGTTCTATAAATACGGCGTGCTTATGTAGAGATAAATTTCAATTGAGCGAGTCTCAGTAACAAAAACGTGCAGTAAATATAATTACTTCTTTGCATATTTTAATGACTCATTAGTCATAATTGTTTGTATTTAATAATGCAATGCCACATGCACATTGTTCTTAATTGATCAACTATCATTTGTTTACATTCATGAATAAATCATGACTTTGAGAGATCTAGGTTGCCAGATTCCTAATTATTCAGTAATTAAAATGAATTTTTAATCAGTGAAGTTTTGACAGCAAAAGGATAACTCCAACTATAATTTCAAATAATAGAAGAAATATTGCACACTGAAAGAAAATATTTCGTGCATGTTTTATTTTAGTCACAGAACATTGAAAACAAAATCAGTGTGAATTTTGTGTTATTTTGCAAAATGCTATAATTCTTATTTGCAGATTTATACATGATGAGTTTGATGAGTTTTGTTTTTAAAAAAATGTAGTGAACTAAAGCAGTAGTGAACTTTGGTTGTGAGTTTGTAATCTTTATAAACAATACAAAAACATTTAGTTTACAGCATCCTTCTCCACCAGGCTT
Organism: Clarias pachynema; assembly: GCA_030014365.1. Taxonomy (NCBI): domain Eukaryota; kingdom Metazoa; phylum Chordata; class Actinopteri; order Siluriformes; family Clariidae; genus Clarias; species Clarias pachynema. Next base: position 20,017,369 of record JAQMYL010000020.1, read on the forward strand.
ACTTTCACGTCAGTACATGACAACTGCTTGCTATCACAGTAAATGTACCACTTAACCAACAGCTTCACACACAGTGTGTGTATTAATGTCTCTTGTACACAAAGCTTCGTTACAGTGCTTTAATGTTATACCTCCACCTCATTTTACATTTAAAACATTACCTTAAGTGAATCATGGCTCCCAAATGGATCAACTCATGGGCTAGTGATAGGAGCATTTGGAATTGAAACAAATTTTGCACTAGAAACTAACTTTACTACAGTAGTACCACCACGAGGTTCTGCAGGTTCCAGGTGCTTCCACAAGTTTAATTGTTAAAATGTTTAATTTTTCATGCGGAAAGACTAGAAACATAATCACTACGCCAAAACTTGTGGTGAACCATAATTATGAGATAGAGGTGTTAAAGCACAGCAAAATAATTTTTTCACAAATCCCAGGTAGGAAGCTGGGATCAGAGCACAGGGCTAGCCAGAATAGAGCACACCTGGAGCAGATAAGGTTAAGGGCTCAAGGGCTCAACAGTAGCATCTCAGCAGCGCTGGGGTTCGAACCCCCGACCATCCAATCAGAAACCCAGGAACCTACATCCTTAAGTGTTTGAGCCACCACTGGCCCCTGAGAGGCTGCACAACATCCAAATCATATTATTTTTGTGGGATCAGACTGGGCGTGCTGGCCTGCGGTCCCCACAGGGTGGGTGAGCCCTGGATACACATGTATTCTTTTTACCAGTTTAGTTGGGCAGGACTGAAAATGTTGTTAGGTTTGCCTGTCAGTCGTCATAACGTTATGGCTGATTGGTGTATAGCAGTTCATAAGATAAGTCTGTGTGCCAGAGAATAATAGTTGGCCAAAATGAATAAAAGTCTAAAAATGATATTTATCGCGTTCTCGGGTCAAAGTGTTAAGTTGGAGATAAAAGAAAATAATGCTGTAAAAAAGATGCTGAGTTTAACCTAATGAATTTTTAAAAATATCATCAGGAGAGAAGAAAATAAGTGTGGATTGAATCCTCGGTAGTCATGAAGCAGGTCTAATGTGAAATCCTTTAACTGTTGTGTTATTAAGGCTGGTGCTGAGAATGCCATGAATATTTAATAGCACTTTATCAGTCAATAAAAAGGAAAACTGCTCTGGAAAATGAGGAAAGAAGGAAAATAAAAACCCAGTGTAGCGACAAAACATTGCGAGCCTTAACAAAGTACATTATCTCAAGTTTATTATTTTCATTGATCACATTTACGGGAATATTAAACTCATTAAATCAACAGAAGCATGTTTATTAGCAGCACTGTGACACTGGGTCCGAATAAACGCCGACCGATGGTGCAGCATAATCTAGATTTATTCAACAACAGATAACAACAGTGTCTGGTTTCTGAAATCAAAACACTGAATAATTTTTGTGGAAATTGAGAAAAAAGAGGAAAACTAACAGTTAAATGCTTACAGCTGCAGGATGGACATGATGCGAATGTCACGTACCTGTGTGAATAAACCTCCAGCATAAAGTTACTCATTCAGTGACAGGAAGTTAAAGTAATTAGCTAAAAAAAAAAAGCATGTGACTAAGTTCAGTAACACATTAAAACTTACAAATTAAAAGTAATAAAAACATCAAAATAAACTAAATAAACAAGTCAAAGTGATTGTGTAACAACGTGTCATTAATATGAATAATAAGAAGCAGTGTTAGTGATGAAATGATGTACAATTAAAAAAGTTAAAAGTATTACATTAAAATAAAGCCAAAGTAACAAAATAATAACCACAGACTTATTTCACTTACGGCAGTCGCTGTTCTGCACAGCTCAGAGCTTTATGACGGAAAGAAGCAACACGATTGGATTGTTTGAAAAGAGAAAATGAGGGTTTTGTCTAAAACATGTTTAAAGCTTTTCAAATGAGAATATACAAAACAAAATAAAAAGCCAAAGGTTACAGAGGAATAAAGACAAGAAACAGAATAAAGTAAAACAATAAAAAAGTGAAAGTAACAAAGTAACAGTATAAAAGTGACAGTACAAAAGAATTAAAGTACATTTGTCTTCAGACAAATGAGACATGAGAAGAAACACTCGTATTAAAATTACCCTGTGTAATGGAGCTCGCACATCTGGCTAAGAGAGACTGTTTTAATGGTATTACAGATGTGCCTGCGCTTTAATTCCTCATGGTGTTTGTGTGATCAGTGCTCCAGATAAAAGTTTACTCAGAGTTATTTACACTGGCTTCTTTCTGCTATTGTAAATTTAATGTAAACGCTTTTCGTCAGTGATTTCTCTGACCCACACAAATGAAATGTCTCAGGTATTAAGGAGCAGTTTCTTAAAGGAAGGAACATGTTTTACGAGTCTTTGACATGAAGAATAAAAGCCGGTCCTGGTTGTGTGCTCAGACGTTTGGACGGAGACCTGAGACTCTGCCTGAACCCGGGCCAGGTATTCTCAAAGCCACTTCTGTCTGAAAAGGAGACAGCGTGTGTTCACAGCTGGGAGGAAAATTACAGCAGCCATCCAAACGGGATTTTCTGATTCCTCCACAATGCCAAATGTCTGCACAGTAAAGTCGATAAAACCCTGACGGGTCGAGTGTTTCACGTATGTTCAGTTAATCACACGCTGCCTTTTTAATATTTATATCTGATCTCAGCTCTTCATGTCGTATATCTGGGGCAGTATCTAACACCGTATCTCGTTTCTGAGTCTATAGAGAGGATATAAAATCTAGTTCTCTGCCAGTTCTAGGATGAGGAGTGGGATTTTTTTGGGCCATGCTGTGAGAGAGAGAGAGAAAGCAGTAAGCAGGTTTCACAGCCGGGGGCCGACAGCGAGCACTCTGAGACCTGATTGTGAATTCAGAACTCGTTTGTACAGAATCAGAGGCATTCTCTCGCGCCACTCCTCTAATCCTTTCTCCTTTTATTCCTCCTCCAAACACTTCATCCTCCCAGATCATCGAGGTTCACATCGTTACCGAGACAGGGTCCAAGAAGGTTTAAATATTTTAATTTATCCAGTTATTTATCCAGATAAAGCGACATCCAGCTGTGTTATTATTACACAAAATGAATAGTTATGTTGTGGTGCATAAAACCACAATGATAACAAAAAAAACTATGATGTCAGAGTACTGAGTGAGGGAACAGTGAGATGAAACAAAGGAACTGTTTAAGATCCCTGATAAGTATTAAATAATTGCATATCAGACTTTATTTATTCACTTACTTGATACAAGTTCCTGATCCAATTTCTATCTTTAATATCTATCTATCTATCTATCTATCTATCTATCTATCTATCTATCTATATGTCTGTCTGTCTATCTATATGTCTGTCTGTCTACTGTATCTATCACTTACATTGTTAATGTTGTTCCCTCACCACTCTCTACTCTGTCTTTAAGATGTCAGGAAAACTTTACCATTCTTACGTCAGTTCTCCCACAGTTTAAGACAACAACACAATGTCCATGTATCTGTTTAATATTTCACTTTCAGTCCGTCATTAAAACCCAGAATTAAAGGAAGTGCACTAATGGAAGCAGGAACTAAAGTAAAATCTTTTCTGTCCCCATGTTTGGTGAAAAACAGGAGCAGAACGTTGGTTGTAATTCCCGTTAGACGATGGCGCATGCTTGAGCCGCACGCCTGAAATGATTTTCCATTTGCAGGTTATTAGGAATGTGCAGCGACAACGCCTTGTCTAAACTCTGATTTTGAGGAGTGTGTTTGTGAGGCTGGTGTTGTAAACAAAACACTCAAGTGTTCGAGCAAGATGTGAATGCTGATGTGCATGTAGATGACGGAGAGGGAACAGGAGCTCACACAAGAATAACATCCATCCGGTTTTATTTCACAAACACAATCAGCCGAGTTGTTAAAACTCTGTGATCTTTAACTAAACAAGTTCAAGTTTAGCAAGATAATATATTAAAAGTTAATACTATATTTTAGACCTGACGAAATCTTAAGTTTTATATTCGGAGTTTAAATCTCATTAAAGCTCTTCTAAACACCTTATAGTGTAGTTTTTGCAACAGGAGTCGTAAATGACTTTATTTACACCACAGCAGAGCTGAGATCTGGATTCTTATTGGTCAAAAAGTACTGATTAATTCTCTATAACTGGAGCTCTGACAGTACTGTATATTAATGCGCTCGTTCTAATACGATATTGTTTCCAACATGACAGCTCGTTAATGCCACATGCTCCACATAATCGAATTCTAGATACTCTACAGTACAGTATGTGCTTCAGGTAGACAAGAGGTATGCACTGCCTGGCTAAAAAGAAAGTCACACGCACAAGATTTTGTTTAGAGCACCTTTAGATTTGGTTACGCACACCTACTGTGTGGTGTCCAGTTCATATGTGAAAATGATTTCTCACGCTTCCAGAACCAATCTTTCTTTCACACTCTGAGTCCTGGAATATGTCCATGAAATCAGGAAAGAGAAACTCCATAGATGTGATAACCTGGTGATTCAGTACATTCAGGTGGTCAGCTGACTTCATTTTATTGCCACATAATGTTGCCGACCCTAGACCTGAGGTCACATGACCTTTTTCCATCGCTCCAAAGTCCAATTTTTATGCTCCTTAGCAAACTGAAGCGTTTTTTCTAACAGTTGGTTTTCTTATGGACACACAGCTGTTTAGTCCCAATCCTGTAAGTTCTCATCACACCGTGTGCGAGTGGAAATGCTCTTACTTTCACTATTAAACATAGCTTTTTTTTTTTCTTTTTTTTTTTACCATGCAACTTCACCAAACATTTAAATGAGGTTGAGGGTTGTGGACTACTGTTCAATCATCATAGATACGAACGGTTGATGGCACAAGAGTAGCAGGTCAGGGGTGGTGAGGGTTGAACTATTGGCTCTGAGCCAGATGCCAAGAGGTTAAATGTGTATAATATTTCTTATTATACAATTACAATATACTTACAAAGATTATTAAGCCTATTTATAGACATATTTTCCTTTTTTTTTTTTTTTTACTTTTTTTATATACTACATTTTTTTACTGTCTAGAAATAAATGGTTAGATTGAGCAAATTTATTGAGAAATATCATCAGTCTAGCACTTTTTAATTCTTTAGTCTTTCAAGCCACCAAGACCTGAGTTTATGAGACATAACATAACATAACTGTCAATAGAACAATAAATATAACTAAATATAGTTAAAGAAACATCTAGGAATAGGATTAATAATCTCATATTATGTTTGTTGTAATCTTCTAATAAGGAATAATAAATAAGTCTGACTAGACTCAGGACAGTTTCACTTTTCTAAGATGTCAATTTGCTGAAGGTGAAAGTCTGAATTTAAATCATTATCATGAACACACTCCTGAGATACAGCGGGCTGGAGTTTAAATCCCTGTTTAGATGAAATGTAGACGCAGGAACAGACGTTTTACAAATGACACGTCACACTGAATCCTGTAAGACATGACATGCCTGAGAATTATAATGAGAACATAGACGTGAATAACACTGAGCTTGTATAACACCAGGAGGCAGCACGTTATTGATTTATCTGTCTTTTGATAGATAGATAGATAGATAGATAGATACATACATACATACATACATACATACATACATACGTACATACATACAGTACATAATCTGTTTGTTTTCAGACGATTGAGTGAAACAGTACCAGATGTGGGAACCAAATGCACAGCTGTTTCCTCACTTCATGCACTGAGTGAATCGATTACACATTAACGAGAGCTGAGAGATAAATCATGAAGTACAGGAGAAAGAAAACCACATGACGAGGGAAAAGAAACAGCAGGAATGTCTGAGGTAATGCAGGTGAAACTCTCAGAGAGGGAGATAAAGCTGCAGGACGACTGGTTTGACTTTTATCCGTGGAAATGTCGAACTTTTAGAAGCACATCATTGCACAAAACATTCCTGAATCTCTTCTACTGTTTAGAGCTGCAGTGTGTTACCTGCATCATTATTATGGAGTGTAAATGCCTTGTGTGTGTGTGTGTGTGTGTGTGTGTGTGTGTTTGTGTGTGTTTATGCAATTTAAAGTGTTAAACTGTGCTAATCAGTCAGAGATGATTCATGAATTTGAAACAGAAAACCCTAACACCACAGCGCCCTCTACTGATCAGTATGTTGGAACAGAGGCCTCACTGTACTACAGTGTCAAATGTGTGACTTTTTCTTTCTTTCTTTCTTTCTTTCTTTCTTTCATCAATCTCATGTATTCAGTGTGTTATCTCCTGAAGCAGTGAAGTCCTTCATGTTCCATATGCAGGGTTACTTTGGGTAAAGTGGGGCTCTTGAGTTTGGTGCTCATTTATCTTCATGTAGTTGTGTTTTACTGATCAACTACTGATTTATTAATTAATTCATTGGATATAATGGGTTAAATGTTTAAAGTTGCATGTTTATTATGTCATCGTTGTGGGCGTGGCCCGGCTAATTTCAAACGCAGCACGGCAGGAAAGAACTCTAAGTGAAATGACTCCACACTCTGAGGTAAACAATAAGGTAAAAGACAATCTTTTTCTGAACTCTGTCGATACTGTTAAATGTGGAAGTAAAATTATGGTAAAAAGTGAAAGAGATCAAATTTTAATTTTATTTGTCACATGCACAGTCATACCCTGTCCAGGGTGTACCCCGCCTAGTGCCCGAAGTCTCCTGGGATAGGCTCCAGGTCCCCCGCGACCCTGA
>JAQMYL010000020.1:20042670-20052698 GCA_030014365.1 Clarias pachynema
GGTACATTTTATATTACCATCTACTTGAGTATATGTTGATTAAAATAAGTATATATTGATTAAAAAATATGCTTACAAGAGAAAGGACAGATTTCATTGGCCTGGGCTCAATGCAGAAGTACGCAACTACTGTCAGCTGTGTCCCACTTGTCAGCGCCACTGCTAAGCCCACCCCACTCCGCTAATTCCACTAGCTATTAAAATCATACCCTGAGAGAATTGGCATGAATCTGGCCGGGTTGCTGCCCAAATCTGCAAAACGTATATTCTTGTGATTGTGGACTATGCTACGCACTATCCAAAGACAGTCCCGTTGCGGAAGGCCATGTAAAAGAACATCGCGAGAAAGCTGGGACAGGTCGGCCTCCCCAAAGAAGTGCTCACTGATCAAGGTATGGCATTCACAATGTCAAAACTATTGTGTGATGTCTGCAGGCTGCTGTAGATTAAGCAGATCTACATGTCAGTTTATCACCCATAGGCTGACGGCCTCGGCGAATGCTTTAAAGAACTCAATTCCCAACGCTCTTATGCTATTGCATACCTGGATGACATATTCTTAAAAAATTCTTTTGATTGTGTAAAGCTGCTTTGCGACAATGACAGTTGTTAAAACAAGAATAATGATCCATTCATGTAACTGGGAGAATCATCTGCACAACCTTCAACAGATTTTGGGCAAATTGCAGAGAGTGGGTCTCATTGCCAACCCCTGCAGTGCCATCTAGAGCTGACTAGACTGTGCCACGACTATCGAACGGGAGTCTCTTGCCATTAATGAGCAGTAGAGGAGCTCTGCTATTATTAAGAAGGGCGGTACTTCACTCTGTTAATGACTAGTTAATGACCATGCTCCTCTACAATGGTTGGCAAGAGCTAAAGACACTAACCCCATAAAACTATATGGCTTCTCTCCATAGAGGATTTCTCATTCTCTGTGATTCACAGGTCCGACATACAACATGGGAACGCAGATGCCCTTTCACAATGTCACACTCCTGTACTCATTAGCATGTATGTAATTCTTTATGAATACGCTACATGCAGGAAAAGCAGAGCCTTTATAGCCATCTTGGTGAAGTTCGCGGCTGTTTGGGTTGATCCTCAGCAGGCGTGGTGTCATCAGAGATACACAGACTTATGCAGAACAGGTGAGATCAGCGACACTGAGCAAGAGGTGCATTGTACACAGAGTTTGTTTGTTTGTAAAATGCTATACACATAAAGACAAACTGTTGTTAACATTTGTTTGTTTAGAGAGTTTATTCTTTGTGAATATAGCCATTGTTCAGTTGTTTTTTATGTATTCTTTAAATTGTAATTGTTGTTTATATCTCTGTTCAATAAAACTCACCTGACATGATGCAAGATTATGATTACTCCGGCCGCTCAATGTTCAGGACTGAACCTCACTCGAACCTGGTTTTGAACATTTTCTCACATTGATCTTTGCCTGTTTTTGTATTTTTCTCATGATTACATGTTACCCCTAGTTAAGTATGTGTTTGTAATGTGTAATGTGTAATGACCATGATATTGATTATTGAGTTTACCCCTAATGAACTGTACGTTTAACAAACACTCACTTGTCCTCTGTCCAATGCAGTACACACTTTAACATTATTTATTTAACATACTGTAGTACTGTAGTAACAGCATGTTTTCTGTTTGTAAGGAGGAATTTATCTTACTGTGTGTTTCAAAGTAACAGAAAAAACTGCGCTTAAGTAAAACATAATAATAATAATAATAATAATAGTTTCAAGAAAAATACAAGTTGTTTATTATGCAATTAATAAAGAGGTAGAAAAGAATTAGATTTAAGCTTTGGCTTTTTCCACCAACGCAACTAATGATATTTTTTAAGTAATTTATTTATTCTAGTGATTTAATTGGTTGATGATAACAACCCAGGTCCTGCAACTAAATCCATAGTTTCAGCTTTAATATTAATCTTAAAGACTACTTATGACAGAGCAAACAGCTACAAAAAACTAATCAACTCTCTAATGTTTTACATTGAGATTTATTGTTTCAGAGAGATTTGATCTGACTGCTATTGCTCTGTAGGGTTGGTAATCTTGCCCATGAACACAATGCTCTTGGTGCTTTCCTCGACTATGAAGACCAGGAAAGGTCTGTTGAGGTTCATGGTGTCTGGTAGAGAATGAGGCATGATCTCAATGGTGGTGGTAGCAGATGCTTCAGTTCCTCTCTCATCGACCTTCAGGATTGCCTGGTGGAGAACCTGGTGGTGGAGCAAAAGGAAATTTTCTTACCTTTCATGTAGCCAATTAAAACTAAAGGTTTTCAACAATCCATTTAGCCAAAAACCTTCATTGGACTAGTTCACCATCACATGCACATATTTCTCAACATACCTTGGAAGCCTTCAGATTGGCTTCACTCATTCCTGTGAAGTTTGCATTGCTGGAAAATGCATCAATGATACCCAGTTCTGTCAGAGTGTCCCCCAGTGAGAAGAAGGCAGATATTGAGAACTTGGGCAAAAAAAGTCTGACATTCCTGCAGAGTAAAATGGTAGACGTCAGTGCAGGACTGAGCTAAACATAGTAGTAAGGTAGTAAGGGTTAAATCCTGAAATCACACACATCGCTACTCAGAACCTGGAGTCTAACTACAGTTGTAAATAAACTGCTCTGACTGAACAACACCAGTGGCATTACTGAGTTACTCTCACAACTGAACATAGCAGAACTTCATCACCTCCATTTAATATTTTGATATTAAATTACACATGAGTAACTATGGCACTTGAACTGAAATGTTGCGCATTATCCTGCACTACATCACATTCCTTTTATATTTCATTTTACTATATATATTTTTCTATTTTTAATATATATTCTTTAACTTCTTTATATTTCTAGCTTATTCTACTATTTTATTTAGATTTTTACTATTCTTATTGCTGTATATTATATACATTTAAAAGTTTTGTAATATTGAGATCAACAGCAGTCGTATAAGCATTTCAATTCATATCATTCTGTGTATGACTGTGTATGTGACGAATAAAATTTGAATTTGAATGTAACATTAATTAAATACCATAATGTGTGTTGAAACTCTTAATATTACATAGAATAATAAGAACATACCATATTAGATACCAGGGGATTCCATCACCATTTCATAAAATGATATACAGTATGCAATCAGATCAAGAGTTGCATTACTGAACAAGGTTAGCAATACAGACAGGCTAGAGAAAGATGCACTGCGAGCTAGCACATCAACTTAACCTTATTGTTATTCACTGACATCAAACCTGGACAGGAGGCAACACAAGCAGGCCTGATTTATGTACCTACAGTTCAACTTTCTCTTGCTTATGAAAATAGCTCTGCTTCATTCTCTGATCGCTGGCATGTCCTTTTACACAAGGGTCTTGTGTAATTTTGATGGGCCTACACAGGGTGTGTAGTGAGTGTATAGGACATCCAGCTCTGGTCAAACATTTACATATACCATGTTGACTGGCAGATTCCAAAAACTGACTTTTTCAGAAAACAACTTTGATGGTCCTGTTGTCATAACTGGGGGGCCAAGTGGAGCACAGTTCTGGCTGTACAAGGTTGGCCCTAACTTTTTGCCCTTGATTTTATTTGACAAATCCAAGGTACCCAGAAAAAAAATAAACATCTGTAAGAACTGGTCTGAAGATTTTAATGTTTGCGTATTAAAATCTTCAGGCCACAAACTGCTTTATTTGGCTAGACAGCACTAATGACCTCCCAGGGATGAACAGACTTTTGTCAATGAGGCTCAACTGACCCCCCCAAGGGAACAACTAAGGAACAGATTAAGGAGCCAAAGTATGTTAATCCACTATTAAGAATATCCTACATTACTTTGTGTTGAAATTACATATGACATGCGAAAAAGAAGCTGCTACTTCAAGCATGTAAAAAATGCACCTGGTTACCTGCATTTCAGGAGAGTGTTCTATGGTCAGACTACATAAATAAAATGAAACTGCTTGGTCATAATAGACAGAGCTGTGTATGGAGAAAAGGGGAAAAAAGGAACACCATGCCAACTATGAAACATGGTGGAGGTGGCATCATGTTGTAATGAGATTTTGCTATAAAAGGGACTAGTGCACTTCTGACGATAGATTGCATCATGAGCAATAAAGATTATCTAGGACAGTGGTTCCCAACCCTGTTAGAGTTGCCCTGCAGGTTTTAGTGTTTTCTCTGCTCTAAATTAATTACATTTACATTTAGGCATTTGGCAGACGTTTTTATCCAGAGTGACTTACAACCACTTAATACGATTTCACTTAATGATATTAAGCTGACTAGTTGAATCAGATGTGCTGGGAGCTGAGAAAACCCAAATACTGTAGGTGCACGACAAGGGGTCCTCCAGGACCAGGGTTAGGAAACAATGACGTAGAAATACTTAAAATTACTCAGGGACTACAAGGTATTGGGGTAGCTATCAAAAAGCTAATGTAAATCCCCTGTGTCAAAGCAAATATTTTCTCAATTCTGACTGTGTTAGACCTGTTCTGTCAGGGGGATTATGCAAATATCCCAGCAAAGTATTCAAATTAAGATTTAATTATTTGTCACATGTAGCTTACATCACACTGAAATTATTTATTGTCACATATCCCAGTTAAGCAGCTGGGGTCAGAGTGCAGGGTCAGCCAGGATACAGCACCACCTGGCGCAGATAGGGTTAAGTGCCTTGTTAAACAGAAGCACCTTGGCAGTGCAGGAGCTTGAACCCCAAACCTTCTAATAATTAACCCAAAGCCTTAACCATTGGAGCCACCACTGCAAAAAAGTATTTTAGGGATCATCTAAATAGCAACAGCCAGAAAAGGCAATACCCCAGCCATCTCCTAGCTATTATTTTTAAAATTACCTCATAAGAAAATAAAGTAAATATCCTACTCAAATTGACATGGTAAGTATGTTACCATGAAATGTGCGGAATTGTGAACAACTGAGTTTGAACATCTTGAGCCCAGTGCCAGGTTTTCGGAGGGCACAAGCATGCATGCACTACAGAGAATTTGGAAACATTAATTAATCTAATCTACATGTCTTTGGACTGGGAAGGAAACAATGTACACAGAGGAAATCCCCAAGCACAGGAAGAACATGCAAACTCCACACACACAGACCTGTGGCAGGACTTGCACCCTCAACCCTGGTGGTAAGAGGTAACAGTGTTAACCACCATACCAATGTGACACCCTCAACTGTACTCCCATACTACTATTTTCCCATTATGGCTAACTGTGTTTAATACAAACTGTGCTACAAAAGTCAAAATGTCATATTCAACCTGCTGTTACCTTTTGAAGAATTTGTCTTGCCAGTACTTGAGACTTTCTTTGCTTAGGTGTTTCTCCACCTCATCCAGTTTTCCCTCATTTGGCAGAACAATCAACATGGAGGTGTTGCCTTTGTAGGGCACCTTGATAACTAAAGTGAAGTTGTCCCTGTCCTCATAGAACTCATAGCGTCCGGTTCTCCTCATCATGTCCACAGTCACCTTGGTCTTTTCATCCACACGGAAGTTGGCTTTGTGAGTGTGCTTTATGTCAAAGTTCTTCTCCCATTTACCTAAATGATTCAAATGCTTAATAATTCGTACTTATACAGTAAGTGAAGAAGAAAAGTGGTACTTTTACTGGAACATACCTCTGAAATAGATGTAGTTGATGAGCATCATGATGGTATCTTCATCTAGGCTCTTGATCATGTCAGTGATGGTGTCCTTGGTCTTCTTGGCAATGAAATTGTTGACCTCTTGGACAGCAACTTCAGGGTTGGAAAAGTCCACGGTTAAGGCCTCTCCATGGTAGAAATGCTGAAGATCCTTCAGAAATTTGTTGACAGGTTTGAAGCCTTCTCGGACAACCAGATTACCTCCTGCCTCAAGCAGCATAGCCTCCTGGCTGTGGTCCACCATGTGCAGTAGATGTTCATAGGCTTCATTGACCTGATCCTCTGTGAGGGAACTGTAGCCCAGAGCATTAAATATTTGTGAGTGGGTCTCACCCTTGGCTCCCAGAGCCAGCATGGACAGAGCCATGGAGATGCTCAATGGTGAGAAAAAGATGTTCTTCCCTTTGGCATCAGCATGGCTGGAGAGCTTATTGTACAGTGCAAAGGCGAAGTCTGCATTGTGTGATGAGACTTCGTGGCACGATTCATCTTTTCCATCATGACTGGGGTGGAGATGGCGATGGTGATCTGCTGAATGTTCTCCATGATCATGGCCTTCATGGCGATCGGCCAAGGCCACCATCAGCAAGAGGGCCAGGGTCATACAGCACTGGATCTTTCTCCACATTTTATCACCTGGACTCGGATTAAAACATAATGTTATCTTGAATCAGAACTTTATACAGTAATTTCTTGCTTGAAATCAATCTACATTACATTGGACATTATATATAATTTCATATAATCAAATTTCATTTACCTGTTAAAAAACTTTGATTTCTCTTAAAAGTTGGATAAATGGATCAAGCCATTTATACCGTAGGTACATTTAACATTCTCAAAACAAGCTAGTTTGTGTTAACACTTATACTACAGCCATGCTACTCTCATCATTTTCTCCTCATCTCTCAAGGTTTAATGAGATTTAAATTGAAGCTTCTTAAACATGCTTAAGTTATGTTCATTGCAAAAAAAATTCAGATCTCTTCATGTCATTCCCAAGTTTTCTTTTAGATTCAGATCTGGGTTCTGACTGGACCAGTCCAAAAGCTTGCTCTTATTCTCCTGAAGTGTGCTTGTGCTTTGTCTTGTTATTGTGCTGGTGGGGGAAATATTTCCTCATCTCATCATTCCTAGAGTACAGCTCTGTAACATAAACCTGCAGGTTCTATGTATTAGAGTCCCAGTTGATTTGAAGCAGAACCATAACATGATGCTACCATCACTGTACTTCTCTATGGGGAAGGGTCTAATTTATGGCTAAAAAGTTCTAGCTTTGTCTCATCACAAAGTAACACATTTTGCCTCAGAGTTTGGAAGGGACTTTGGACATGGACCTGGCTTCAATCTATCCATACCTACTTTTTACCTACCAGATGTTCTACAGATGTTTACTGTCATTGTAGGTCCATCAGTAGCCTCCCTAATTAGTTGTCTTTGAAACCTTTCATCAGATATAGATGGATGTCCTGTTCTTAGTGACTAAACTGTGGTGCGCTAGTTTCTCCACTTGTGGTCATTGCCTTTATGGTGTTTCACAGGACATCTAATACTTCATATTTGTTTTATTTCACTTTTTCTGTTCAGACTTTTTCCATTATGAGATCCTGTACATCTTTGACAGAGCACAGGGTCAGTTAGGATACAGTGCCCCCTGGAGCAGATATGGTTAAGAGCCTTGCTCAACAATAGGGCACAACAATAGCAGCTTGGTAGTGCTGGGGCTTAAATTATTGCACTTCCATCAGCCACTACAACAACATTAAGATCTACTGAACATAATGTCAAGAAGATTGTACAGAAGCAGCTGATCTTAATTTGGGGTTAATCAGAATGACAGCACTGATGGAAGGTGTATAAAGTTCACTTTCAAGCATGTGCTTAAGTGTGATTGGTTGATTTTAAGAATAATCATATGGCACTTTATTGGTTCCGACCAATCTAATGAAAACCAGGTTGTTTGTAATGAAAATGTTTGAATCTTTCATCACAAAAACGTGCAGTTTTTGAGAGTTGTATCAGTTTTACACACACTACATGTCACTCCAAAAGTCTTCATACATAAGGGAAAGCATCATAATTAAGCAATTAGATGCATAGTTATGTTAAAATGAGTTCATCAAGAGAGCAATGATTCTATGTGTTGTAAGAGAAATTAGCAACATGTATTGTAGATTTTGTAAATCTAGTTCTTTTTGTTAAACTGTCTGTATAGAGAGTTTTGTGATGGTCTATAGTTTGCATCTGCTAAAAACCCAAAACAAAATACCCCCCCCCCCCCCCAAAAAAAAAAAAAAGAAAAAAACCTAGGTTCAAAGTTGTGTGTATTAGACGTGTCACGCTATCCAAGTTGTGCCAAGTTGAAGGTTAATGACCTGGTGTTAAAGTCAAGCTCCCGAGAGAATCTATACATCTCATTTACAATTTATTTTAGAGAAAATAAAACAGTGGAGGTTTTCATTCACAAACACATGCAAATGATTTTCACTAAAAACACCAATAAAAAGTGTAACCAAAAATGTCACATGTATATACAAAGTTTAATTGATTATTATTAATATACAGTATAATATTTCCCATGGTTTTAATATATTTATGACATTGGCATTGTTAAATATTATTTCCTGTTTCAGTGTAAAAAGAAAATAAAGAAGAGACAAGAAGTGTATTTAATGTTTTAATCTTCACATGGAGGACTCAGTGTTTTTCACAAATTGTAATAAATAAAGAATAGATAGAAAGAAAAAAATTCAACAATTGAACGTAGGACTTATAAAAATCAGTAACGTTTTATATATAAATCTTCTTTTTCTTTTTTTTTTTATTATTTAAGTAAATCACTCACCGTCAGGGAGTCTCTCAGCGTTTCATCTCATGGAGTTTTAGTGTCAAATCTGAGTAAAATCTCTTAAACATTAACCAGATCTCTCTCTCTCTCTCTCTCTCTGTCTCCCCTACTCCTGGTTAGAGTTTAAATCACTGCTGCTGAGGATGACCCCATGGATATGACCCTGTGTGCTCTGCTGACAGACAGATGTGATAACTGAAGATAGTTGAACTGAGAACTGTTGAAGATAATTTGTGCATCTTCATCTGATGCGTCTGATTCACACAATATCACTATGCTGATGTGTGACTGCAGTCATTCTGATAGTCCAAGGACTGAAATCACCATGAGGAGTTTCATACCCAAGTGTCCATCAGTTTGTGGCCTCAAGACAGTGGACCTCATGTTAACTCAGACACATTTCCTGTTATACAGTTTTACTTTGGTCCCCAGGGTGCACAGCTATATCAGGGATTGATTTATGGTCTCACTGTCTGGTATTGCACAAATGAGGATGGTTTCCATTTACAGTCTGGTTCCTGTCAAGGAAGACTTAGGGTACATGGGGTATGGGGTTCCAATCCATCGCAGGGCACACACAAACTCACACACCATGGGAAATTTGGGAACACCAATTAGCCTAATCTGTATGTCTTTGGACTTTGGAAGGAAACCGCAGTACCAACTGGAGGAAACCAACCAAGTGCAGGAACAACTTGCAAACCCAGACCTGATGCAGGAATCAAACTCGAGCCCTGGTGGTGCAAGGCGACAGTGCTAACCACTAAGTCACTTCATTTATAACAGCTAAATAAAAAGTTTATATTTATAAAATGTTGTGATTTAAGATAAATTATGTCAAGTGTGATGTCACAGACATCTGTTCTGAGTAGGCGGGGGTCAGCAATGTTAAAATGCTGTGAAGTTTTGTGATTTTTATGTGAGCCCTTGTGCAGGGCTTCAAAGGGGAGGTTATACAGCAGTAAATAGTGTGATTGCGAAAGACTTTCTTTATATTTATATTTAGCTGTTGTAAATTTGGTATTTATGCAGTATCTGAAAGTAAACATTTGTAATATTTTCTAGAACATTCCTCTGATATAGATCTGACATAGTTGATGAACACCATGGTGGTATTTGGGTTCAGGGCCTTGATCAAGTCAGTGATGGTGTCATTGGTTGTTTTGAAGTGGGGTACAAGGACAGGTCAAACGGGTCCAGTGGGAAGAGGGGGTCTGAATCACTGGCAGCTCAGGAACGACATGTGTACTTTGAGAGAGAGAGAGAAAAATAGAGAGAGGGAGAGGAAGAGAGAGGAGAGAAGAAAGAAGAGAGAGCAAAAGAGAAGGAGAGATAACAGTTAGGAATGGTCACAGTCATGCAATGTATAAGGTGAATGTACAGTATATATAGTGCAGAGTGCAAGCAGAGACTCCGGCAGGACTAACTATAACAGCATAACTAAAAGGGAGAGCCAGAAGGAAACA
>JAQMYL010000020.1:20120477-20131062 GCA_030014365.1 Clarias pachynema
GTGTGTGTGTGTGTGTGTGTGTGTGTGTGTGTGTGTGTGTGTGTGAGAGAGAGAGAGAGAGAGAGAGAGAGAGAGGAATGCAGACAGGATGATAATAAACACCAGGCAGTGGTCCAGTGTGTGGGAGTCAGATGAGTGGGTTTCTCTGCTTTAGAGATTACGGTTAGCTGTTAGTCAGAGCGAATCTGTCTGTAGAAAAGTGTGTGAGTAAATAATGAGTTTGACTTAGAGATAAAAATAATGTAAAGCTGTGTGATTTAATTAATAATGTAATTTAAACAATAATTTATTTAATTGACCTGATTGATGAGTTTTCCATTCTGAATCAAACCATATCTTTATAAACAAATTACTGGCATCATCATCATCATCATTATTATTATCATTATTATTATTATTATTATTACAGTAGAACTTTATTAAGAGTTTATGGGTGATGGGTGCGATACTACTGTATCACCAGCTGGACAGGAGTGTGAAGGAGAAGATAAGATCAAACAGAAGAAAAAATATTAAAAATATATGACATTTAAAGTTCCAAACATTTTATTTAAGCAGTATAACACTCAAGGTCATGCTGTTGTGCCGAATATCAGCAATATTGATGATTAAAAAATGATGGCAAGTGTCATTGATGTTTAGCTGCTAATTTGTAGAGAAACAGGTTCAAATTAAGATGAAGTCGACACAGTCAGTAAGAATACCTTACAAGCCACATGAGGGAAGATCAGGAGAGCTTTATGTCTCTAAAGCATTTGTATGAAACACTCAACTCAAAAAAACAAAACACACACACACACACACTCACTCACACACACACACACACACACACAAAAAAAGAAAACAGCACTGGAGTGTAGCCGCAGCCAGACACGCCAGCCTTCTCTCACCGGAGCTGCGAGGTTTAGTCAGAGGAAATGATTTTACTTATTTAATAAAAAGAGCATTTTGTAACTCAATATTTCATATCCTGACCACCTGACTTCCTCTATTTCCTGCCACAGCACAAAGTTGTGTTCTCAGTCATAAACAATTTAAACGAAATGTTTCTGCACAAGTTCCCTTAAAGATTAAACTCCAGCACTCACTACATCATCGTTAATTCCAAACTTATTTTTACATACTCAATATGGGTTTTTTTTGTATTTTCTTACTCTCTCCTCTATGAATTCATACCCACGCTCTATTTCTAGTCCACACAGAGCTTCTGAGGTCAATTATTATTCATTACACTAAAAGTGTTAAACAGCATACAATGGACATACAATTGTTGAAAATCCTAAAGAATTACAGTTTTGCTGATGCTATAAAGTCGTGAACAGTCACATCCACATATAAATTAAACAACTGAGTGATATTTATAACACCGCTCTCTGCTGCTCTCTGGAATGTTCTCTTAGAAAGTGTTTAGTATTGATGAGTAAATATTATCACTGACATGAGATGGAGACTAATCATCTGTTTATTCTGTCGAAAGAACGACGAATGAAAACCGCTAATATTCTATTATCATTAGATTTTTTTTAATTTTATGAATATTATAACAAACGTCAGGACAAATAATGTTCCAGACCAAATGTCCTGTCCTGGAGGTTATAAATAGGATCAATAAAAACCTGTATGAGGACATGTGTTCATTTCTATTGCCCGTGTTTTAGCCTTGAGCTCTGTTTTGCCTCCCCCCGTGGTGATTCTGGATCATTCCCGATCTTTTCTCTGGACACTGTTTATGAATCATAATAAATCATATTGTACATAAAACAATCCTGTATTAATCATACCAGCCTGCTTATTATGACGTTTATGAAAAATCTGTAAGGAAATATAATGTGAATAAATCTGCAGTCCTCCTCATTACAGCCGGGATCACTCGTGTTAATTACACAATCTGAGACAACAGAGAGAGAGACGTTGAGCTGGAGAACTCAACAGAGAACTTATTTCAGGTATGGTGAGGCGTCTCATCACTCTGCTACAGTATATACAGTATATATATATATATATATATATACTGTATATATAATACTGTATTATATACTGTATATATAAAAGAAATGTTTTGTCTGTACATTGGTCAGAAAATTTTATCTGTATGTCTGTCCAGACAGATTTTGTCACAGCTTCAGCAAAACTGACTGGACAGAATGAAATGAAACTTTGCCAGTGCTTCTATGTTTGCCTGAAGTTAAATCTGCACCATAAATTAAATAAAAATGTTTAGTAGAAATGAAGTTTTGAGCGGTTATGTGCCAGATTGTAGGCAGGGGGCTTAGCGGTTAGCACTGTCGCCTTGTACCTCCAGGGTCCAGGTTCGATTACCACCTCGGGGTCTGTGTGCATGGAGTTTGCATATTCTCCCTGTGCTTGGTCTGTTTCCTCCGGATTCTCCGGTTTCCTCCCACAGTCCAAAGACATGCAGATTAGGCTAAATGGCATTTCCAAATTGTCTGTTGTGAATGAAAGTGAGTGTAGATGTTGAACGGAGGTGATCCCCACATGCTTCAAAGAGTCCATCATTGTTCCTGTACCAAAGAAACCCAATTCTGCTTCCCTCAACGATTATCGCCGTGTAGCCCTGACTTCAGTAGTGATGAAGTGCTTTGAGCGGCTGGTCAGGTCCTTCATCATCTCTTCACTTCCTGGCACACTTGACCCATTACAGTTTGCTTGTCGTCCGAACCGCTCTACACATGATGCCATCTCTTACATCCTTCATACATAAGTCTCTCACCTGGACACCAGAAGGGGAATTATGTTTAAATGCTCTTTATTGACTACAGTTTAGCATTTAACACTATAATTCCCTCCACACTCCCCACCAAGCTAGAACACCTGGGATTCAGCCCATCTCTGTGTCAGTGGATCTCCAACTTCCTAACTGGCAGACCACAGGCAGTAAGGATGGGCGGGCATGTCTCAGCCTAACCCTCTAAAGTGGTTAGGAACGTTTACTCCTGCACCATAGAGAGCATCCGAATGGGAAACATCGCGTGGGAACAGCATCATGCAGGACAGATGAGTTCTACAGAAGATGGTGAGATCAGCTGAGTGCATCATCTGTACCAAGCTCAATCTACAGCAAGCGGTGCTGGACCAGAAAGATCATGAAGGACCTCAGCCACCCCAGCAATGGACTGTTCTCTCTGGTCAGGAAAGCGATTCTGCTCCCTGAAGACCAACACAGAAAGACTGAGGAGGAGCTTCTTCTTGGAGGCAATACAAACTCTCAATCACAACACCACACAGGACTAAACCATTTTTTCTCTGATGAGTCTCACTAACAAGTGGTTTTCTTATGGACGCACAGCTGTTTTAGTTTTGTGTGTGTGTGTGTGTGTGTGTGTGTGTGTGTGTGTGTGTGTGTGTGTTGAAATGCTCCTACTTTCACTATTAACCATAGCTCTGGTTTTTACTGTTGATTTTTGACCACGCAACTTCACCAAACGTTTACGCTCATTCAGGATGTGTTTCTGACTAAATTGGTTCTGTGAAGTTGACGTTCAGCTCTATCCTACCAGGGTTAGTAATGTGTTGGTAATCAGTTCCAGAAAAGCTGGAGATGTTTGTATTGAAATGATTAAATATGAATGTAAAGTGGTTATAGTGAGTTATTGTGGTGATGAGTGATTGATCTCAAACATGCACAGAGATCGTAAAGTTTTATAAATTGCTGACTGACGCCAGGAGAGACACAGTCACACACACGAACACGCTTGGTGTCGGGAAGTTCTCTGTTCATTAACAGCAAAAGACAGAGGTTTTCTATGTTTGGCCAAATGCCTGGTGTTATGTGCATCTGTAAGTTCAAAGAACATCAAACATTTTAACATTTCCTGCTGAAGTCCAGAAGAACAAAGAGTGGAAGTTGTGTAGATGTTTGTACAGAGACAAACCAGGAAATGTTAGCTCAAGGGAGAGAGAGAGAGAGAGAGAGAGAGAGAACATGGGAGAGTTAACACTTTATATAAATAAAACAGTAACTGAGAGTGTAGTGAAGGAAATGTTATAAGATATTTATAAGATGTTCTTTTCATCATATTGTCGTAGTTTTGGAAATGATCAGTGGTGTGAGCTCTGCTGCTCTGCTGCTAAAATTCCATGACGTTCCTTGAGGGTTTCCTGCAGAATAATGTTTCAGGTATTACACAACTCTTACTGGAGATTACACAAGAGAAACAGGACTAAACCTGAAACAAGGGAAAAGACTCACTAAAATAACTGCACACTGTACTACTGCTACTAACAATAATAATAAGAGGATAAGCCAACACTAATATATGTACAAGCAATAGAGATTATATATAACAAATAATTATTATTATATATATCCAAACAAGAGCTGAGTGAGAAACATGGACAATACATAAAGTAATAAAGAACAGCAGGTGTGTGTGTGTGTGTGTGTGTGTGTGTGTGTGTGTGTGTGCATGGAGTTTGTATGTTCTCTACAGCCACTCACTGGGTTTCTTCCGGATACTTAGGTTTCCTCTCACAGTCCAAAGACAAATTGGTGTTTGTAAATGCATATGTGACTGCGTGTGTGAGTGTGTGTGTGTGTGTGGCCTGAGATTTCTACCCCACCTCAACCCCCCCGAGTCCCCTTCAGACCGGCTCCAGGCCTCCCACCACCCTGTACAGGATACACACTGTAGATAATGAGTGAGTGAGTAATATATGAGGAAAAATATATATATATAAAAAAAGAAATATATATATCACGTAAATCTGTAATCTGTGTCTATGACTAAATATAAATATTTTAGATATAATAATAATAATAATAATAATAATAATAATAATAAATGCATGTGTACGTCTGAGTGTGTGTTACAGATGTTACTATGGAAACAGCTGGGTTCTGTTTTTAATCTAATAGTGTTGTCTGTGATCTGGGACGCAACTGTGTTAGAGAAGATCTGTGTGTGTGATGATGCATGAAAGAGCTTTCTACTGACGAGGAGATCAACATCAAACCGGGAAGCGGAGTAAAACAAACATTCAGTCATGTTGCTAAACAAGAAGTGTTATGGAGAAACTTTTAGTGGAAAATAGACAGATCTTGTGTTACTAAATAAATAAATAAGTGTTTTCTGATTAACACTCTAATGTCTGTATGCCTGTATGTTGAGTTATTTTCAGAGGACAGTTAATCTGTACTGTTATACAAAGTACACACTGACGACTCTAAAATATAACAGGTTACATTTCTCTAATCTTGTCCTGTGAGAAGATAAACTAAAATGTTTACTGAAATTAGAAGGGTGTACTTACTTTTGTGAGTGGGTGTATGTTTACAGCTTTTTGAGATTGTTTACAGAGTATTACAGACACATCGACCACGTCGGATTATAAACATGATTTAACATACGACATGTATATTATGCATTATTATATTCTACAATGTAGTCCTGGGTGTGTGTGGAATTCCATCAGTGCAGTTTTCCTCATCTCTGTTTCTCGGTCTGAGAGTCAGAGTTAGTCACCCTCAGAGAAAGAGCAGAGCGGAGAAATGAAAGATGGAAAAATAAAAGTGAGAGCAGCTCCGTTTCCCCTGATGACGTGATCGGGCGTTCCTGTTATAAAAGCATCTGGAAGCTGTGAAGATTCTTCAGACACACAGAGGTCCAGCAACATCTCCTACATCTGGGACTCTGTGGTTCAGAGTGAACACCCCGGGACCAGAGATGAGAGGTACACACACACACACACACACACACACACACCGGGGGTAGGTAGTGGACCTTTATATTTATAATAGTGCAGTGCAAGAGAAAAAGTTACTCCAGAAATGTTTATGCTGTTTATTGTTTATAATAAAATATAGATGTATATTTACTGATATATAAAGATAATATGATGGATGGTCCTATAAGTCAGAAAAACTAAATAAATAGATAAACTAGGGGGGGGGGGGGGAAACCTATTACTTTGCATGCAAAAACAATAATTTATTAAAGAAAAAAAGACATTACATTAAATTAATTATATTGAACTGATCAAAAATAACCACAAATGTAATAATCATACTTTATTATAATAATATCAGCAATATAAATTTAAACACAACAACTACTCCTACTCATAATAATAATAATAATAATAATAATACAAAAAACACTTTATTAAAAAAAAGAATCAGTTGATTTTTTTGTTTTCCTTTTTGACCTAATAATTGAAAAAAAATAAAAGTAATTATAATTTTTATATTTGGATATTTTATTACATTCACATTAGTAATTTTTAGTAACATTTTCTGAGTTTCCTTTTTAATACACATGTATTATTTTACATAAATGTAAGTGTAATCGAACCCCGTGACTCCTGGATTTTCCTTTCAGCTTTCACACACATGAGAGAAAGTTTGTTAAAGTTTTCCAGGGTGGAAGAATTTCCTCTGATTCACACATAAATTACACAATAGTCTCAGACGGCACGCATCCTTTATTCATCTACTACAGTTGTTTTTATGAGAGCATCGAGTGTGTTTGGAACAAACAGGAACACATTTAAAGTTTTTAATGAGCAGAACACAGCTCTCACAGCACAACACTCCCTTTATTTCTCTATATAATCCCCTGATACACTAATGCACTTATCCCAGTGCTGGGACACCATCAAGGTAGAAAGTCTTCTCAGTACGCCGGAGCCGTGATCGTGAGATGGAAATGGCTTAGGACTGTACGGGGGACATGGCAATAACTCCCAGCTGAATTCTTGTAATGTGCAAGTGGTGTTGGTGAATGAGTGTACAGTTCACACACACAGATGCGCCTCTTTCGTGATTTGGCGACAGATTATTATGAGTAGATTTTCAGTGATCAGGCGTTCCACTCGCTGGATGTTCACAGCAACGCCTGCAGTGCGCTTCGAGCCACCTCGACTGGGATCGTCATTCATGGACTTCTTTAAAACGTTTATATAATTCGAATGTTTTACTGCAGCTAAGAGTCTCATCACCGTACTGTACTTGAAGTCTTCTTATTCACCAGAAATGTCAAAAGCTGAAAATCATAAGTCCTGGTTTGACTTTTGAATGCTCCTTGTATTATCATGCACATGATGTTTTTTTTTTCTTTTCTTTTTTCTTTTTCAACAAATTACAAACTTTGGTAAGAGTGACTCTGTGCTGTAAAAGTGGTCGGTTGATGAGTGTAGAACTGAATGGGTTTATATACTAACCAACTGTTTAATGATGAAAGTAAATATCTGAGAGATGAACATATTTATTGCATTTATTGTTTAATATAATATTAGTAGGATTATTAAATGTAATAAACAAGAATTGTTCTATGTGTTTTTAGATCAGTGATGGAGTTGAACGTGTCACTCAATGATTCGGTGTTTGTGAAGGATAACTGCACGTACGAGGCGGCGTGGGATTGGATCACATCTCTCCAGCCTCTGTGGCTGTCGGTGATCAGCGTCGTCGGACTGGTGGGAAACGGATTAGTCCTGCTGGTCTTCTGCCTGCAGAGGAACGCGTGCTCCGTGGCTGATGTGTACCTGGGGAACCTGGCGTCGGCCAACCTGCTTATGGTTCTGTGTCTTCCCTTCTGGGCCGTGACCATCGCTCAGAATTATGAGTGGAGCTTCGGAGAGATGCTCTGCAAGCTGATCAACACAGCTATCTCCATGAACTATTTCTGCAGCATCCTTTTTCTGGTTCTGGTTAGCATGGATCGCTATTTGGCGCTTGCCAAAACGATGAGCCGTAGCAGGCTGAGACGCTCGTCCTGGGCCAAACGGATCTGTTTGGGTATTTGGATTTTTGGATTTCTGGTTAGCGTTCCGTCATTACTCTTCCGTGGCGTACGCTACTTCCCGGACCTCAAAATTCACGCTTGCTACTTGATGTACCCTCATCCAGGCTGGAGGGTTCAGAGAAACCTGAGCATCAACGTGCTCGGATTTGCGATTCCTTTACCGATCATCGCCTTCTGCACATATCACATAGTTAAAGCTCTTAAAGACAGCGATCTCAGGTTCATCCCTGGAGTTCGGACAGAAAAACGAGCTACTCATCTCGTACTAACGGTGCTATCTGTGTTCCTGTTCTGCTGGACACCACACCAGATTGTACGTCTGCTGGATACACTGGATTATTATCAGATCACACCTGCAGGATGTTTGTTTGGACACATCTTAGACATTAGCGAGCAGTACTCCACTTACCTGGCATATGCAGACAGCGCCATTAACCCGTACCTGTATGTGGTCGTCGGGAAACACTTCAGGAAACGAGCTAAAGGTGTGTTTAGACGGGTCTTCACTCCTGGAAGGAAGGACAGCACTCCTAATGGCACGATAGCTAGCAGGTGCAGCGACAGCCGAAAAGACTCGATTATGATCGATAAAAGAGTCGTAGCGTCTGTACACATCTCACCAAAACATCTTATAAATCTAAACACGCTGCCATGAACGTGAACATTTTTGTGATTGACGTTTCACTAAGGGCATTACTTCTATATGAAACTATGCAATGTTTAAAAAGAACTATTTATATAAAGCTGTTGTTTTATCCCATGTACAAAAAAGGACTATTCTCCATGAAGTCCAGTGTCTGGAACGTGTGAGTTACTGTGTGTTTCTCTGGCTTTGATTGGTTTTGGATTAGTTTTCCATTAGCATGCACTGAGTTATTCCTGCTGTGGACACCAGAACATCGGCTCTCAAAATAGAGATTAAAAATATATATTTATTTGTCAGGTTCATTTGTATGATTTTATTTGTATAAAAATGTCATACTCAGTAGCAAAAAAGTTTGTAATTTTCTTGCTCCTGTTTTTATGTTTATGAATTAAAAAAAGTTATTTATGTAAACATTGACTTTAAATTGTATAAGCTGCATGGATTGGTGCACTTTTATATTTATAATACATTGTAGAGTATAACTTTCATCCTGAGTGACCTAGAGAATACACTGTTGTTTGTATTTTACTGTTGATCAGCACGCAAACACACACACACACACACACACACACACAAAGATGACAAAAATTGAGCATTCATAAAAAAATGTATGCAATTACAATGAAAAATTCAGCTTGGTTTAATTAATGCAACGTTTACACTTTGTTTTCCAGCATCAGTGTGTAAATATTCTGAGCTCATTATTTCTATAACTTCGCATTAGCATACATCAGTAGCCAACTGTTGATTAACCTCAGGTCCAAAATATCTTTCCTGCACATGGTGAGTGTGTGATACCTGTTTTGACATCTGCCTTCTGTGGCTAACATTAGCCTTAATTAGCATTAATTACCATTCATTAGTGGCCTAGCAGTTAGAGTCTTGGGTTGTGATCATAAGGTTGCGAGTTCGAGTCTTGGCCTGGGGACTGGATAACCACATTGGGGAAATTGTTTACACACAGTTGCTCTTGTCAAATTTTGTACCAGCTGCAAGGCTGAGAGGTTGCATGATGTACTAGCCTGATATCTGCAGTTTTATTGCATAAGCCAGTGTCTTGCTGAGGGCTGTGGAAACACAGATCAGCACTGCCTTACAGGCCCTCGTTATCCAGGAAGGACTTTACCTACCATTAGGACCAGTTAGCTGTACGCTACTCTCCTTGTCCTGACCATCCTATTCAAATATACACAATTCAATACAATTTAATTC
Source organism: Clarias pachynema (assembly GCA_030014365.1). Taxonomy (NCBI): domain Eukaryota; kingdom Metazoa; phylum Chordata; class Actinopteri; order Siluriformes; family Clariidae; genus Clarias; species Clarias pachynema. The sequence goes on from JAQMYL010000020.1 coordinate 20,130,099, forward strand.
AATACAAAAGCACTTTATTAATCTCCAGGAGGGAATTTAAGGCACACCGAGTAGTACAGAAAAGACAAAAAAACACAAAGACATTCATCTCTCCACCCAGTCCTTGATCTGCCCAGTGGCCTCCTCCTAGCTGGACGTGTCAACAACACATCCCTAGTGAGGCATCCTGGTGACATCCGAACTACCTCAACTGACTCTTTTCCTTTGTAATGATAAAAAATTTATAAAATTTAATTGGCCTATTAGTGCAAAACAACTGCAAGTGAGCAACTGCATAAAAACTGTAAATAAATATAAACTGTACAAATATCTGTAAATAAATATAAACTGTATAAATAATTAATGCAACAAAACAAAAAAAGAAGGTAAAATAAAAATAAATAAATAAACTACCTATGCATATATTACTAGATTCAATTTAAAAGTGCAAATATTAGGGGATCACATAACTGTGCTCATGGGTGTGTGTGGTTAAAATCTAGAATGTGCAGCAAATATTCCATTAAAAAAGCACTTCTGCACTTCCACATTAAGAAGACAAAAGCATTAAAGCACTAGTTTAATGTAATATCTGCCACATATTACACCCATGAGCACCAGTTATATGCACCCCTCTATAATACAATGATAAATTATTTTAAGACATTTTTTAATTTACAGAGGAAGTCAAGATATAAACAAGCAAACAGACTTTTGGGGGGGGGAAATGTTTTTAAACATTTATAAATTTTAAAGGGGCCATCCAGTCCCAATTCTTCATAGGTTAATATGATTCTTTAGGGTCCTAATGAAAAGTTTTTAATATACTTTAATTAAAAATTATCAATGGTTGTGTAAAAAAACACTACTTTTACCTGGTAAAAAGTAACTCTGTTCTCAGCAACCTGTTTCAGTACATGCTCCTTTAAATGCTAATGACCTCTGCTGAGCCCGCCCCCCAGTTCTGTGGGGCGTGTCTTCACAA